>WOVY01007429.1:0-48881 GCA_013436015.1 Rhipicephalus annulatus
AAATCACCAGACGTTGACGGTCTGCCGTGCGCAGCGCCTTATGAAAGATATTCGTAAAGGAGGCCCTCGCCACACGAGGGGGACAATACACGTTCAATATGTGAAATAATGGTTGGCCTCTCCGTTGAGATAGCACTGAAATCATACAATAGTAGCATGGAAGATTCAGATCGAGGTCGACCTGTATCGCCTCGTACGCCTTTTGCACAAGAAGCATGTAGTAGTGCCTCCCACACATGAGCAATATCCAGAAAGAGTTGGCGTCACGCCAGATTCTTGAAGTGTCATTACGACCGGCTGAGAGTCAAGTGAGTGGAGGAAAAAGCAAAGACACGAGCGCTTTCGCATGTTTCTAAACCCTCTAGAGTTCCACTGTACAATCTCGAATTTCAATGACAAATTTAAAAGAAATGTACGGTTGGTAGCCATCACGAATATCCTAGGTTTTATAATTCATCCTCCATGTCTTGCTCAGAGCCTTGAGAGGCAGGTAGGGGTACGGAGGCCGGATTGTCTGACGGCGAGGTGGTGGTAGCCACCTTACGATGACGTCAAGAAGCAGAAACCTTACTGTAAACCGAAGAGGAGCGCGAACGCGATTCTTTGGCTTAAAACTGAGTGATTACCCAATCTTGAATGACCTGAGTGACCTCTACTACTACGCGTTGGACAGAGGAGTTATCCATGAGGTGACTGATCGACGCTTCGACGTGCGTAAGACAATCCTCCATGCGAGCGACGCGTTCTTCATTGGGATGAATTGAGTTAGTCGGCAAGGGGTCCTGAGTTGCTGCAGTAGCTACCGGAGCTTCCTAAGTAGGTGCGTCGTCTACCATGGAGCCGGAGGGTTATTCGGAGTGTGCGTAGCGTGAGGCCTAAGTTTTGAGGTTGCCGGCGTAGTCACCTGGACAGGGGCAGCAGTACCGAGGAGCTTTGCACAGTCTTGTTGTTGAGGAGCAAGAGAGCGAGAGAGAGAGAGAGAATATTTATTTACAGAAAGGTAGAGAGATTGGCCTGAGCTATAGTTTGCTCTGACCTGCTACTCTACACTCGGGAAGGGTGACTTGGGAGTGAAAGAGTGATGAATGACGATGGTAAGGTAGAGCGATGATATGTTCTAATTAGGCTCGGTAACTCTACAGACGTGCATCCAGTCCAGTGGCTGCTAAGAAAGCGATGACGGCTCGTATAACCACATGTGTGCTGCTGGCGTCAGGCCAAGGACCTCACACAACCTCATTGGTTAATGGTCATACAATATATCGGCCAAACGAAGATATCAGTTGCTGACATTCACTTGCATATGCTGGACAGTCGCAAAATATATGTTTGAGCGTTTCTGGAAACCGACAGGGACTACAATTTGGACCTGTGTCATTGTAGCCAATCAAGTGGGTGTAACGTATCACGTAAGCCACACCAAGGCGAATGCGGTGGATAATGCATGAGATGCTTCGCTTTAAGTTGTGAGGCATACGGAACTTCATTTTCGGGTCCCATTTGTGCAGCTGCTTGTCCTGGTGTTCTGGTTACTGCCAGTGCTCTAAGATGGAGTTGCGCATTACGCGTCGAAGTAGGATGTTAGTATCTTGTCGAGAAAATGCGATGCACACTTCCGGGGCACTATATAAAGCTCTCTTAGCTTCAGCGTTCGGCTCTTCATTGCCCATTATAGAGCAAGTTGCTTAGTTAAGTGGGCGAGCTGTTTTGTTAGGAATTCATTTTGCGTTTGAAGCTGCACAACCTGCTGGCGAAGGGTCACAAGTTCAGGTAAAGGATGATTGACAGCGGGGGGACAAAGAGGCCTGTATGCAAGAACCCCTGCCAAACTGCTCACCTGAGGTGCCACCGCCGGTTATAAGAGCGGCGGAATGCTTCAGTGTTCGTCGGCTTTGAAGGAGCAGTCTGCTTCAGGCGGGTGCCTTCGTTCTGTTGTGACGAAGATGAGGTGGGCCCTCGATGCGATGTTGAGGGTGACTTGAGTTTCCGGAATTTCGCAGCACAGCCACTAGTTCCAGTCTCTTGGGCGCTGTGGCTGAGAAGGTACTTGGTGTGGCAATCATGTTCAGTGAAGCCTTCGGAGGCAAGGGTGCCACACTTGGTACATTGTGTGGGAGTGTAGTGAGGGCACTCTGGTGGCCGATGGCAGATAGTGCTGCACCCAGTGCAAGCGGAAGCGGTTTTCTTGTAAGGGAGGATAACCGCAGCCCCGTAGTGGTAGGAGAGGAAGCGGGACAACGTCGTGCTCTCAAAAGTCACCACGACCAATGCGAAGTGAACGACTTTTCAGGACACGTCGTTGGTTCCCCGAGGCCAATGCAGTCCCGATTTCATCTTTTCCGTAGTTTCATTAGGGTTGATGGTGATGACATTCTGGCACGTATCCCCTTACGCCTCGGCGTGGCCTCGGTTAGGCAGCTGTCGATCCCTCACTTGCCACTGGAAGTCACCGAGGAGTTTCTCTGCCATAGCTAGCATGGTAGTACTGAAGACAAAGATTTTTCGCGCCCAGATCGGCCACACTTGAAATAGTGTGGTGATACGGTCACCCAGGTAGATCAGGATTGCCTCGCCAGCGCGATCAGCTGGGATACAGCTCAATAGGAACGCGTGGTTTTACGGCCACGATGTAGTCATCTCAAGAGACACGAGGCGTCTGGCGTGGACGCCATTTGCGTTTCTTTATCGGCAGTGATGAGGGAGCAGGGGTAGACGCACCACCTGTGGGTTGGGGAACCAGCGTTGCTTGCACAGCTGGGGAAAGACGGCCAGCTGCGGCGTTTTGCTGTTGCTGGGACTCACACTTGGATTGCTCTTGCTTGCGCTTCCATATTCGCACTTTGTCCCCGAGATATTCGTCTTTTGACGGCATACCTTGTCCAGGGGAAGAAATGTCCATGAACACTACTTGCGTTGAGACGGGGTTGTAGCCCGTAACCACGTAGGTAGCCGCCACCGCTGGGCAGAGAGCCGCCACAGGGGGCTCCCCTAGCGAGGAGGTGTAGACGCCAAAAGTAAATTTTTCTTAAAGCGCGAAAGCGGGACCCACCTGGACAGGAGTGGTGTGTAAGTCAAGCGTAGGGCTTGTTGGTGACGAGAAACCCAGAATTGAAGGACGTAGAGGCGGTGATGCGCAGAAATTAAAGAAAGTCCACGGAGCAGATGCGGAGTACGTTCGTTACCATTGAGCGCTCACATCGCTCCTCTTCCATCCAGAGAAGGTGCCGCCGGTGCACGCTCGCCTCGCGCACATGACATGAAAAGGCGCAACGGCATCACGACAAATCCTAGTGGCTGTTCGTGTCGTTTTGGACCACCGAGGCGGGAGCTTTGGCCTGCCGGTCACGCCACTAGATCATATTCTAGTTTCCTATACCGGAGACCAAGAGAAGCATCCAGGCACAGCCACGCAGCAGTCAATCTGAGAGTAGCGGTACAGCACCACCTGGAATATTCTCACTTAACTTCAGTTTCTATCTACTTTTATAAGACAGCGCCATCTATTACACTGTTCGGAATACACATATGTTATACCTGACACTGGACGTATTACTCCAAGACCTTAGCTCTTAAGGAATTTAAGGCACATTCCTAAAATGGTAATCTTGCAACGCTAATGCTTGCCCAGCAGGGAATCGCTGTTGTGCTGAACGTTGTCGTCATATAATAAACATGGTCCTGGTGAGTGGACTTTCGAGGACCTAGTGGGTGATTTTTTCATATCTTTTAGGTTGGGTATTTTCTTTTTGTCCTTCGTATATAAGCGGCTAGACTACATTCCTGAATTCAGCATACCAAAATAATTTGCTCTTCGAGGGCCCTGGTGCTCAGCCGTAGACGCAATAGGGACAAGAGCCCGTAGTCTGATAACATTGCGAAAGGCAGTGACGGTGGTCAAGCATTTCATGTTTTACGCTTAGTATGACTTCAAGGACACGGGTAACCCTTAGTAGTAGCGCATCATGCTTCTAGGTCACAGTGTATATTACTGTTCTCCAGGAAGCATCGAGCTATCGAGTCCACATTCACAGCGTTCGGTACGTCCCGTTTGATTCCAGGAGACGTTCAGCGAATTTCCTGGCTGACGGTTGCACCTTCCGTGATGTAATTTCTTCGATGACTGCTCGTTCATCGGGGCCCCATCTACGGACTTCTCTAACCTTCTTACAATTGCAAATGCTTCACTTTTATCTGAACCTTTACTTTTTTCTCATCTTTTTATTCCATCTTCGTTCCTTCCCCTGTGAGCTACTGCTGAGGATTGACACTTTGATGCAGAAGATTGATGAACTCGATTTTCATTTAAGGTCTCCTATTCAATAAACCAACCCCTTTTTTGGTTGATCTATCGACGGGGAGCTGTGTTGCGAAGTATTCTGTGTCTGTGCTCCTGGTCTCTCATGTGCGCGTTCTGTTGTGAGCGCCAGCGAAATCTCATACCGTCACAAGCATTTGTCTCCACATATGCCTGCCTGTTCGGTTTGATTTTTTGGTTGTATTGACAGTCGTCAGTTTTTGCTGCTCTGAGTACGTGAATAAGGCATTCTAGCTTCTTCGACGTGCTGGAAATAAGTGGTTGCGTCGAGGCAATCTTCTCCGGTGACGTTTAAAAGCAAGCGATTCAGCATTGCCATGGTTCCTTTCAAAGACCACATTGTATAGCGTCATCATCACGTATTTTACAAATCTTGGTGGTCGAAAGAAACACGAACACACATTAAAGGTGAAGCTCATTTTCACCTACAACACCGAGCTTTGCCCCGAAAACGTGAACCCGCTATGAAACAAGTGGACGAAGTTCTACGCGACGCCATCATCGAGACGACCAAGTGTCTGTGGGTGTGCCCCGTGGTGTTAGTAAGAATGAGGAAGGAAACTGAGCATTTCTGCCTGGATTTTTGGGATTTGAGAGGCAGGGGTTTATGGCGCAAAGGCCACTATACGACTATGAGAGACACCGTAAGGGAGGAGGGCAAAATTTATATCAATTCAAGCGCTTCAACGTTTACCTAAATCTAAGCACATGGGGCTCAAGCATTTTTGCCTCAAAAAAAAGTGCGGCCACAGCGAACGGGATTGAATCCTTAGTAACCTGCGCTTCGCCGATGACATTGCATTGCTGAGTAACTCAGGGGACGAATTGCAACTCATGATTACGGAGTTGAACAGGGAGAGCAGAAAGGTGGGTCTTAAAATTAATCTGCAGAAAACGAAAGTAATGTACAACAACCTCGGAAAGGAGCAGCGCTTCGAAATAGGTAATAGTGCACTTGAAGTTGTAAAAGACTATGTCTACTTAGGGCAGGAAATAACCGCAGAGCCGAACCACGAGATTGAAGTAACTAGAAGAATAAGAATGGGGTGGAGCACATTCGGCAAGCACTCTCAAATTAGGACAGGTAGATTGCCACTATCCCTGAAGAGAAAGGTATATAACAGCTGTATCATGCCAGTACTTAGGTACGGAGCAGAAACCTGGAGACTTACAAAGAGGGTTCAGCTTAAATTGAGGACGACGCAGCGAGCAATGGAAAGAAAAATGGTAGGTGTAACCTTAAGAGACAAGAAGAGAGCAGAGTGGATTAGGGGACAAACGGGAGTTAAGGATATCATAGTTGAAATAAAGAAGAGGAAATGGACGTGGGCCGGGCATGTCGCGCGTAGATAGGATAACCGCTGGTCAATAAGGGTAACTAACTGGATTCCCAGAGAAGGGAAGCGGGTTAGGGGGAGACAGAAGGTTAGGTGGGCAGATGAGATTTATTTATTTATTTATTTATTTATTTATTATACCTCAAAAACCCCAAGGAGGGGTGTTACATGAGGGGTGGGCAATACAGGGTTTCTTCCATGTGCGCTTTGAAAAGAATGGGGCTGGAGTGGCGCACGACGTGGGACGGAAGGTCATTCCAATCCTTCGCTGTCTGAACGAAGAATGACCGAAGGTGAGCAGTTGTACGGGCATGCGCAGGGTAAACCGAGATGTTGTGGTTAGTGCGGGAAGATATGCGATGCGCGGGCATGATAACAGATGCGTCGGACAGTGAGTGAAAAAATTTATGAAAAAGAGCTAATCTAGCGACTTTGCGTCGCAGTTCAAGGCTGGGAAGATGGGCTTAATTCTTTAAGTTAGTAACGCTTGTGTGGCGCGAGTAATCGGAATATATAAACCTAGATGCTCTATTTTGGACAGATTCTAATGTTTTGGATAGATTAGGTTGGTGGGGATCCCAGACGGCGCAAGCGTATTCAAGCTTCGGACGGACTAGTGTTTGATATGCTAAAAGTTTAACAGAAGGGTAAGCAAGTCGTAAATTTCTTCTTAGGTAACCAAGGACTTCGTTTGCTTCGTTAGAAATGTTTGTTATGTGGGAGGACCAAGTAAGATCTGGCGTAATGTTTATACCTAAATATTTGTAGGAATTCACCAGGGATATTTCGCAACCAGAAAAAAAGTATGAAGTAGCCGGGTGAGATTTCCTGCGATGAAAAGAGATGACGGAGGTTTTCCTAATGTTCAAAGTCATGAGCCATTTTTTTCACCAGGTTTCTATAGTTATTAGATCATTTTGAAGGATCTGGGAGTCATTAGGGCAGTTAATAGGACGATAAACCACGCAATCGTCAGCGAATAGACGGATTTGGGACGATATATTGCTAGGTAGGTCGTTAACATAAATTAAAAATATAAGGGGACCGAGCACCGTACCCTGAGGTACACCTGAAAGGACAGGACGCGTGGTAGATGATCTCTGGTTGGAGTAAACGAACTGTTCCCGGTTTGACAAAAAATTTCGTATTCATTCTAAAACTGCTGGGTCAATGTTTAAGCGGGAAAGTTTTAAAAAAAGGCGTTTATG
The DNA here is from genome assembly GCA_013436015.1 of Rhipicephalus annulatus. Classification (NCBI taxonomy): domain Eukaryota; kingdom Metazoa; phylum Arthropoda; class Arachnida; order Ixodida; family Ixodidae; genus Rhipicephalus; species Rhipicephalus annulatus. The sequence continues at coordinate 6,861 of WOVY01007429.1, forward strand.
GGGTACTTTATCGAAAGCTTTTTCAAAATATAGGAAAAGGGCATCTACAGGAACATTCTGATCTATACTTGAGCTGATGTCGTTAATAAAGAGCGCTAGTTGTGTGTCACAGGAGAGGCCTTTCTGAAATCCGTGCTGACTGGGGTGGAAAAAGTTTACAGAGATCAGGAATTTGACTGTTTGAGAATAAATTATATGTTCCATTATTTTACAGCAGACGCATGTTAGTGATATGGGCCGGTAGTTTGAAGGTGAGGATGACGGACCTTTTTTGGGTATCGGAATGACCTTGCCAACCTTCCAGTCCCGTGGCACCACTCCAGATGACAGTGATTGCTGGAAGATGTGCGACAGTATGACAGCACAGAGATGTTTGGTATTTTTTAAAACTTTAGAATTTATACAATCAATACCAGCTGATGACGTCACTTTTAAGGAATCAATGACTTGTATGATGTCATTTGGTTCGAAAATGACACTGGGCATAGCAGGACAATCATGGGACGGCACACATGGAGATACATAGGGAACACATGAAAATGCATCGTCAGGTTCATCAGTAAACACTGAGCAAAACGTGGAGTTTAGTGTTTCGGCGACCTTGAACTCCGGGATGGGAATATTATCTTCATCTAGTAAAGAAATGGGTTTAGCATGGGTTGGGTTGATAGTGTTCCAGAACTTTTGGGGTTTGTTCGTAGCATGTCTGGTAGGGTTGACGAGAAGAACGTCCGCTTAGCGTCCGAGATCATGGATGCGTAAAGTTTTTCAGTTTCACGATATTTTTCCAAGCGTTACTGGATTTTGATTTTTTGGCTGACCGAAATTGTCTTTTCTTTTTGTTGCTAAGTCGTTTCAAAGTATTATTGTACCATGGCGAAGTAGGCCGTTCTGTGATAGTAACTGTGGGGATGTACATGTTTATTAATTGCTGAATTTTGTTTTTGAAGAGCTCCCAGTTCTCGTCAACAGAACGTTTGGAAAAATCCACGAGGAACCAATCGGAAAAGGAAGCTAGTTCATCATTCATTCCTTGATAATCTGCTTTATTGTATAGGGTTATCGTCTTTTTTACTTTTTTTGGATTAGGCAAGTTGCATTGAAAAGTGGCATGAATGACGGCATGATCACTGAAGCTGCTCGGACTAGAAACGGACGAAACTTTATCTGGTTGGGTCGTGAGAAATAAATCCAGTAAGCTTGATGAATTAGAAGTCGTTCGCGTAGGAAAGTTAATCATTTGAGATAAGTTGAAAGTAAGGCAAGTATCTATGAAGTCACTTTTAGTGTTCGGTTTCGACATTGCTAATGCTAGATCAGACCAAGTTATCGCCGGAAAGTTAAAATCACCTAGGAGGAGAATAGAAGCGTTATCCGACGCTGACGTTAATAGTTAAAGCGCTGATGCTCGCGAAGATACTGGCCCTGGACACTGCTACATAAATTAACTTCAGCGCATGGCAACTAACCACAGTTGATGTTAACCCGACGTGACGGCTGTATGGAAAGAGTACATATGTAATGTTTATAAAATTTGGTAGGCAGCACTGCAGCCACAATTATTGTTTCACGATGATATCGTTTATTTGAGTAGAAGTTCCGAGACCTGACAGACCTCTGCTGTAGAATGCTTCATTACCACGCAGAAATTTTGGGTTCGATTCCTGCTGGGACCCTGAAGTTTATTATTTGCATTCGTTGGGGGGTCAACGCTACCTATGTGAGGTTTTTGCGTAACTGACACTTATTTTGTGCCTTCGTTCAGTCGACGCTACCGATGGCGGGTATTGCAAGATTAAGAAGTTTGCGGGTATAAATTGGCAGCAGCAAGCACAGGACCGGGTTAACTGGCGGAACATGGGAGAGGCCTTTGTCCTACAGTGGACGTAGTCAGGCTGATGATGATGGTGATGATGATGACCCGCGGGCAGCAGTCGAGCACCGTAAAACTAGACCACCTTGGTGGGTAGTACTGTATAGATTAAGAATACCGAAACACATCCCCAACAAAAACATTCACGCTTTTACACGGATAGATTACGTCATGTGTCGACTCCACAACGCAGAGTACCTTTCGTCCATAAACTTGATGATTGGCGACTGGCAAATCAAAGTTCACGAGAGAGACTCAGAAAAGACGGCTTTTCTAGTACCAGATGTTCAGTAAGAGTCTAGAGCCTTGAATAGGCCTAACTATTCGTGTCCCGCTCGTCATATAAGAAAATGATTTCTAACACTACCGCACGGTCTGCGTCTGGCCTAGCGAAACTATGTAATGTTGAAACCGAAATACATCACAACAAATTAATAAACATGTGTGACACTACTATGGTGCGTGATGCTAACCGTTGTGGCAAGGGTTGTTGGAGCGTGCTCCAATACAACTACAGTTTTGTGAGATAGCATAATATCTTGTGTAGCAATAAATATTAAGTAGGTGCTTTTTTGCTTTAGGTGCAAATTTAATTAGCCTTACCACATACGAGCGTGCAAGTCATGGTAGGTATAGATCACGCAAAGAATTGAGAATAAGAATATTGTTACATCATATTATTAATATTATTATTATTATTAGCGGTAAACGTGACAACCACACTTCAAATTCTTATTTTATGAAACAAGAAATGTTTCTTTAGTGTAGTTTAGTTAGCTCTACTTGAAGCAATTGCAACAACGCCTTCGCATGCAACCGCTTTGAAATACTGTCATAGAATATCACTTGAGTTGTCATTGTGAATGGTTGAACACAAGGACGAAGCTTAAATTAGTTGTTAAGCATTGCTGGTTCTCTCTAGGTGTTGTGGAATTTCATGGAAGCTATTCGGCAAATCAAGCTAAACTCTTCAGTTATATAAAATATGGTTTAATAATTGTGGCATAACCATATGTATGAACAATTTGAGTCAGGGCAGTGCTGCTAAAGTGAAGACCACTTCGTAAACTTCTAAGAGCGTTAGGTGAAAGCATGCACGCATTCAGACGGTGTCGGTAAAAATGGAGCACGATGTACACGTTTCCTTTTTTGCAGGAGTGCGGATTGTGAATTGCTGTGGTTGCTTTTATATGTTACATCCCAATGTTTAAGAAATGTTTTTTTTTATCTTGAAGCATTTCTTAGCAAACTTCGGTGACTTTCAGCATATCTATCTATCTATATATATATATCTATCTATCTATCTATCTGTCTATCTATCTATATATCTATCTATCTATCTATCTAGCCGCTTGCGTTTGGGTGCTCTCGTGGTAACCCCCTTGGCGTGAACCAAAATTACCATGAGAGGGTATGGTGGTTTGACGAATATGACGCACTTGTCAAGTCATGAATAATGTCACAATGCCGTCGCGTACCTCGTCAAACACTTCCTGCCAGACACTAGAACATGACCAAGGGCGGGTATGTGCCGCTGTTATGATGGTATATGTGCCACAAATTATTGGCATTTAGTGTCTAACCAGGAACGACGAAAACACACTTGGGTAATTTTAACGCGTGAGCGTTAAGCAATACCCGCCATCGGTAGCGTCGACTGAACGAAGGCACAAAATAAGTGTCAGTTACGCAAAAAACCTCACATAGGTAGCGTTGACCCCCCAACGAATGCAAATAATAAACTTCAGGGTCCCAGCAGGAATCGAACCCAAAATTTCTGCGTGGTAATGAAGCATTCTACAGCAGAGGTCTGTCAGGTCTCGGAACTTCTACTCAAATAAACGATATCGTCGTGAAACAATAATTGTGGCTGCAGTGCTGCCTACCAAATTTTATAAACATTACATATGTACTCTTTCCATACAGCCGTCACGTCGGGTCAACATCAACTGTGGTTAGTTGCCATGCGCTGAAGTTAATTTATGTAGCAGTGTCCAGGGCCAGTATCTTCGCGAGCATCAGCGCTTCATATCAGCTACTAGTGTTGCTAATACAATGTTGCAACGCGTTCCAGTTGACATCGTTGCGCAAGTTGCGCAAGTGCAATCAACTGGTTATATAAACAAACATGTGAAACTCCTTAACAGTTGTGTGTGCGTGCAACACCTATATATATATATATATATATATATATATATATATAGTGGCCTTTCATGACGTGTTGGTCTGTAAAAAAATTCCAACACGGTTACCTTCCCTTCCCTTCCCTTCGCATATCGTAGATTCCTGGGTACGCGGTGTCTGCCAAATATTTATAGTGTGCATTTCGGGACATTAGCTTAAAGGATAATAAGCTTTTGGTGGCTGCGATGGTTTCTGCTGTGGTTGGTATCATCCCAAGCGATAATGCTAACAAAAACTTTTCGAGAAGGTAGTGCATAGGCGAAACTCGTCGAGGTAGTGTCTGTTAGCATCAAGGTTACGGACGGACGCAGCCGTTCACCGCGCGTGTGAGAAATTAAATGCTTTGGCCTTAAAAATGACATGCTGACAGTGACTATTATTATGTAAGGATGATATAACGGTGAAACATAGTAGCACTAATAGCTAAGCGAGTTGATAAACGTTCATAATAATGCGACGCCCCAACTAAGAGACGACACACACATGCAAATAACACGTGGCGCCGATCTTCGTGTATTTTTGTCTGTGTTTCTCGACCTTTGGTAGCGCCTTTGCTTTATCATGACATAAGTTTAAATAATTGCGTGCCTGTAATTTTTGTGTAAGGCGTGTGATCACAAATACGCGGTACATTATATAAAACGTGAAACATTGCTTTGAAAACACAAAAGTATCACTTACACTGCAAGGTGTCCAGTCCTCCTCCGCTAGATAAAAAGTTCCATAACCGTTACTGGGATCACCATGTGATAGAACGCACGAGTAGGAGCACTCAGTTCCATGAAAAGGCTGCAAGAAAAAAAGGTTTTCACTTTAAACGCAGTTTTACTGAATCAACAGAAATAACACTCTTTATCAGACACCAGTGTACTCGAACATGCGAGGCCTCGTTTCACAGCGCGACCAGAGTGGCGATACGCGCATGCGCACTGTACTTTCACCTCCTAGGTGTAGTCGCCCGGACTCACGCTCTTGCCGCTTGGTTGGGCAAGTTTCAGCGTGTTGTGCGCCCACCACAAAGGTGGCGTTGATGGCATAACCCACGCGAAGGTTTCGTCGCTCACTTGCATTGCCTTGTTTAGGAAATGAGTGAGCTGCTGCATACATAAAAGAGTCAATATAGGGTCTAGTACAAAACAATGCGTTGGCAGGCTAATTGGTATGAAGTAATAATGATTTATAGTGCTAAAAACTACCGAATTTTGGAGGCTCTGTCACAGTAGCTGATATTTATTCTGTTCATCGATAATGGCAAAGGTTCAACTTTCACGTGAGCTTACAAGGGAAGGAAAACTGCAGTTTTTTTTTATTTAGGGCTGCCGTTTAAAGCCAGTAAACCTGCTCATTGTACTCGCCACGTGGGCGTAAATTTCTTTCACTTACAAGCCTACGCACTTTAAGATCGTGAAATGTGACATTGCGATGTGTTTAGAATCTTCGTTAATAAAATTGTGCCTTGAACTGTGCACGAAACTTTAAACACACGCCCCGCCGCGGTGGTCTAGTGGCTAAAGTACTCGGCTGCTGACCCGCAAGTCGCGGGTTTCAAATCCCGGCTGCGGCGGCTGCATTTCCGATGGAGGCGGAAATGTTGTAGGCCCGTGTGCTCAGATTTGGGTGCACGTTAAAGAACCCCAGGTGGTCAAAATTTCCGGAGCCCTCCACTACGGCGTCTCTCATAATCAAATGGTGGTTTTGGGACGTTAAACCCCACATATCAATCAATCAATCAATCAAAATTTAAACGCACAGCTAACGAAGTTGCAGTAGGCGCGTTAACTAATTTTAGCAGTTACACCGCTCTTTCAGGTTTGTTTTTCAAGGTGCCAGGCAAGTGCCAGTAATGTAACAAACGATATACAGAAGAAGAGGCATGCCGTTCTGCTCTAACATCACTCAAAGTTCCACAATCTTAAGAATGCCGCCAAATGTGTACCACACACCAGTGTTTTCTGCCTCCCAGAAACTGTGAAATGTTGTGGAAGCATATTTGTAAAGAAATTGAGACAGCCGCAATGTAACAAAAATCATCTGATGTTTGTAGACTGCAGTGTAGGTGTGGTCTACAAGATTCTATTCTCATGTGGCAAATTGTATGCAGGTCAGTCAGGTGATTCTGTCAATAAGCGTTAATGGTAAATAAAGCGTGAATGAATGTTATAATGTTAAATGATTGTCAATTGGTGTTAAATAACATGACAAATCTAGGCCGTCTGGCAGAAGCTCCCATTCAGCTCAATATTTCAAAAAGTTTAAGTGTTAAACATAGTTTAGACTAACCACTTTTTAAAGAGCGGTGACATCACCTCCTAAGACTTATCATAGCCGCTTCACATAGCGTCATTATGTTCGCAGCACACTATCGTGTTTTCTTCCTCAAACTTTTTAGGCACTGAATTTTCTTTTTATTTTTTGATAAGCTAGCATGAGTACGTTTGGGCGATAAAATTGCGGCATGACGTGCAAGATGCGTATCCTACCGGTAGCTGATTAGTGTAAAGAGTCGAGTAACGCAGTCGATGATGTGAGTTGAGAGTACCGCTTTGTCTTGTTTTCTATCTTGTGGGGTTGGTTTTCTTTTTGGTATTATAGGAACATTCTAAAAGCTAGTTGGATGTATATCATCGACAGTTGCAATGGCTTTCTAAACACAAATATGACGCTTGGCAGGTTTAGCCAGTACAAGATTTGAACGGCCGTTGCAATCACTAATTCACACTCATCTTTTGTGTACACCTTTGTGTTCTCCTTGTGCGCCCTTTGTTGCCTAGTCACGAGCTGTATGGGTCAAGCTGCTAGCCTACTTGAACACCACTTTCTGATTGTTGCTATTCTATTACGGTCTCACCATTTTGTCGAAAATGTGGCTGTTTTAATGAAAAACTTTTGCAAAACAAGATTTTTATGTAAAGCACAGTAACCGTAGGCTATTATTTCGGGGAAACGCAGAACTGAAGTTTGTGTGAAAGTTAGTGAATTCTTACAAACTTTAAGCAGAAATCGTGCGTGCTTTACAGAAGTTATGAGAAATATTACGTGTCCCGAAGCTCCCTTGCCTCCTTTGACCGATGTCAAATGAGTGAAGTTTTTACTTCAGGCAGGGCCATAACGTCCTTTTTTGTCTGCGCCTTTCTTTTCCCTGGTTGCCATTCAACATAGCTGAATGTCTATGCGGTTCTACCGTTCAACATACTAGAAGGTAGCGTATTAACAAGAACAAAGCGTTTCTCCGAAATAATTACCATAGAACTAAAATATATACTGACACAACAAATTCTGCTAAATGTCTTGGTCCTACGAGCCAGCGTACCCTCGCAGAGCTAACGCTTTTCTAATCTGCTTCCTCAAAACGCTAGAAGAACAAGACACGGAATCGGACAAGAAGTACTAGTAAATAACATTACTGAAACAGAGACACGTTAGTTTGTTTTTTTTTACAATGAAGGGGTCGGGGTGATCTAAATGGGCAAGTTCGCTATACGAACAGATAAATGAATAGGAATTCATTTATATTTCAATTGTTAACGAGCTTTATTAGCCTGTGCTTACTAATCATTATGTACTTGTGGTTAAATGTCAGTGTTATTATCCTTATATGATCATCCTCAAGACTGCTGCCTTTCTACGTGTTACACTTCGTTAGTGTACGTACATGACTTTAATTCACCACTTTAAACACCCCAAAAGACATCACATCAATATTAACCGAAAAAAATGAAATTGAAGGCGCAGGGTAAGAAAATTTTCGAATAAAGCTGGATGAGTGGCCTTGTAGAGCTGACTGTAAACTGTCTTGGGGTATCTGCTATATGTGCATTTGCAAGATACCAGGTACGTCTTGAAAAAATTATAACTTTGTGAAGTATGGAAGAAACAACTCTACCAATAATGGTTCTTTGCCGAGAAAATAGCTACACGCTACACATCTGCAGGTTATTATATCAGCTTCAAAGATGCTGTCACTGATGGCGATGAAGAATGATGCCTAATTTCTTTGTAATTGATTTGGTGCTTTCAATAGGCGATCCACTCGTTATCTCTTCGCATTGCGTCACGCGTGGCTGGTATTTTGCTAATATGTTATGCGATATGCTTATGTTAACGTCATTTTTCAGCCGAAGCGTGACCGACGAGATGCCTTGTATTCGTTTTCGTTTTGGCGAAAGAATTTAAAGCACTGGTGTAGCTCCTATGTAGAATACTCGAACGCCATGCCGAGGGCCTGGGTTGAAAATAAACTGATCCTAATTTATTTCAGTGGTAGTGGTTACAGACACCGGTGGCAGCTATACGACGGCACTGGACAACTACATCGCCAACTCAAGTTGCCACAGTAATGTCACAAGAGCTCTTGCTATGAAATACGAATTTTCGGGAGTAGACGTAAACCAAATATTCGAAGCCAACATTTAGGCGAGAAAAAATAACAAGCTGAAGTAATGTAATATGAGAATGTTACAAGATGTTAGCAGTAAAAACTATGTCGTGAAATATATCTCAGGAGCGTTTAGTTTTATTTATATTGTAGACATGCAGTATATCCCTTACGCTTCTTGGCACCAATCGGTGGCAGAAAAAGTGGCCTTGAAGAAAACGTCCAGACCTCGGGAAACACAACTGAAAGAGACGACGCTCAGTAAGGGAGGCAACATGAACATTTTTTTTAAATGTTGGACACAATCATCAATCCGCTGATTAAAAAAGTTGGCGACGTTATTAATTTCGTTTTTGTATGTTTGAGAGCCTGAAAAAAAAGACGAAATAAGGCCTTGTGATGCCTTTCTATATTGAGATGGGTACATTTGATATTTGTAAGGCGTTTAGAGTAACATTCATCTTTCTATTACGGAGGATAGCATCTGCATTTCAGTAAAGCCGAGTATCGCGGCCAAGCATTTAGCTGAGTGTCAGAGCGCAAGGGGTCAGCGATGAAATGCACGTACGCACGAGCGCTGATACCCAATTGACTTATAAGTACTGTTCAACGTGACATGTCTGTGCCACTTTCTGCACCTTTCTTCTTTTGATATTTTTTGTTACACAAAGAATTAGCACTGCGTAAGAGTGCTTATTGTGACAGTTGTGGAAATAAAGCGTGAAGTGTGCACGTTAGCAATGGTTTCTTGCGTTATGACAAAGTCGAACCAATGAAATATCTCCGAGTCACGCTCCTCACCTTAATTTAAGAAGACAGCTCATCGAATAATAGATTTAGACTGGCGATAAATGTGTGTCTTTAGTACTATTGATCATTATTAACAAGCTCCTGATTATCCTGTTCACTTAAGATTGCAGTTGCAGTGTCCTGATAATTATGATATCTGTGGTATAACACCCAATAACCACGCTATCAATATGGACGACGTCCGGATGCAGGGTTCAGAAATTTTCAACTCTTTGGGGTTCTTTACACTGCACTGAGATTGAACAGCACACGTGTGCTGTTCAATCTTTTCGCCACCGTCGAAATAGATATCCCGCCAGCTAGGACGAAACACGCAACCTTAAGGTCACCAGCCAAGAATCATGACGGCTATCGTCCACAATCTCCTGCATGAAGTCGCAAAACCACAGTTTTCTTGCGGAGCCCAGCTTAGCCACGTAATATGTCTCTCTCTCTCTCTCTCTCTCTCTCTCTCTGTGTGTGTGTGTGTGTGTGTGCGTGCGTGCGTGTGTGTGTGTGTGTGTGTGTGTGTTTTTGTGTGTGTGCGTGCGTGTGAAATGCAAGCAGCAAACTCATTTTAAAGAACGGAAAATACTTTTCAATCGCCATGTTTTGACACCACATGTAGCCATGGTCTCATAAGGAAATGGCAATTTGTTTTCCAATGGACGGAACTAGACTGGAGCTCTCAAAGTAGTGAAGATGTTTTTAAATGCGAAGCATTTTTTAGCGAACTTCAGCGAGCTTGAATCTATCTATCTATCTACCTATCTATCTATCTATATATCTATCTATCTATCTATCTATCTATCTATCTATCTATCTATCTATCTAGCCGCCTACGACTTTTAGCTCTCCTGGCCGTTTCGATAATGGCATCGTTACCAAGCTTGGTATGGCATAACATGGCTGTACGAGAAACATATTTGACTAGTCATAACATGAAAAACATGATATGTATGAACTGAATGTCATGATATGCATTGCAGGGTCCTGCGGTTCTTGCGGTGGTTTTGTTCAGATGGCATGCTGCAAAATTGGTATGGTTTGGCAAGATGGCATGGTGAACACAAGCGAAAGACCCAAACATCAAAAATCATGACATGCATGTCATGTATTACATGACTACATGCCACCTTCATGATGCGCTTGCGACCGTTTCGCTAACGTCCAATACCAAATTTGGTATTGCAGTACGTGAATGGATGACGAAGGTATAACACTGGTGCAAACATGATAATCATAAGATGCGTGTCATGTAACAACATGACTACATGCCACGCTCATGATACGTTGGCGGCCGTTTCACTAGCTTCACTTATACCAATTGAATTTGGTATTACGAAACGCGAACGTACCGACATAGGTAAATGCCACATTCAAACAAGATAATCACGACATGCGTGTCATGTAACAACAAGACTGCATGCTACCCTGACGATGCATTCACGGCCGTTTCGCTATCTTCATATAAGCCCAATTCGGTATTACGTGACGCCAAGGAATGCCGAAAGTATGTGACTGGTGCAAACATGATAATCATGAGATGCGTGTCATGTGAGAACATGTCTACATACCACAGTCAAGGCGCGAATACATTTTGACATGACACGGTGCGCGTGCTCGACGGCGTTCATTTCGTCGCGTCACGCCAGCGTCGCCATGCCAGGTGGTGGTCGTGCCATATACTCGCAGGCACGCGCCGCCCTGCGTTGCTCTGACGCATTCGCGTTTAAGCGCGTCCGGCGTACCTCCGTCACAAAAGAGGGAGACGCAGTGTTGTTTGGGTAACCCATCGCACGAAATGCAGGATGTCACAGTTCGCGCTGGCTGCTGTCGGGTCGAGCGGATAGACGCTGGTCGCGCCTGTCGTCACACTATAGAGTCCTCACGTTTTACGAACGTAGCGTCGCTGTGCCCAGCGTGCGCGCGTGTCAACGCTACAATGCAGTGTATTGGGCCCTTCATGATGCACTCGCGGCCGTTTTGCTAGCTCCACATAAACCAAATTTGATGTTACGTGACGTCAATGAATAACGAGATATATGACTGGTGCAAACATGATAAGTCGTCCTCAGCATTATTTACCCCCACCTCGTAACCTTGTGACGATTTTAAAGTGATATATCAACATTTCTTATTTGTGTTGCGCATATCTTCGATTCCCGCTGTACGTGAGATCTGCCAATTTTCTATCTATCTATCTATCTATCTATCTATCTATCTATCTATCTATCTATCTATCTGTCTGTCTATCTATCTGTCTATCTATCTATCTATCTATCTATCTATCTATCTACCTATCTATCTATCTAGCTAGCTAGCTAGCTAGCTAGCCGTCTACAACTTTAACTCTTCTCATTGTATGATAATGGAATCTATACCGAAATCGGTATGTCATAACATTACTGCATGACGAGCATAAGTGACTAGTTATAACATGAATCACATGTATGTCACAAATGCCATGACTTAGGCCGCGTTCACACTGAGCATTCCGGCCGCCGAAAGTTCTCCGAATCCGGTTCCGCGGCGGCGAGATCCGCCGAAAGGGCCCTCTCCACGCCGATCGCTCTTGGACCGATTTTTGCGGCGTCTGCCGCCGAATCGGTCACCGTGGACCAATAGGAAGGCTAGTCAAGGAATTTCGAAAAATAGGAGCCAAGCCCTACTCACTTGTTATGCCGCAGTGCAAGTAACTGAATGTTGAAACCAACGGGAGTTTAACCTACTCTGTGCCTGCTTCGCCTCCGTATTTCGTGAAAGAGGTGACCGAGCTTGCTATTGGTGTGACCGAGCTTGTCGCGGTCTTGCAGAGCAAAACGAACCCACCAACGCCGCTGGCGTCGGTGGTTTTTTTTGCTCGTCGTGCATTACAAGGCAGCCACTTGCCAGCAAAGTAAGCAGTACTGCCTTTTCTTGCTTCTTGCGTACGAGAATCGTCAAAGTAAACACCACCGGATAGCGTAGCAGCGTTTGCAAGCCGCGACAACCGGGTGACAGCGCATCCATCCCGCGTTCGCCCCGTAGAAGATGGCATATTCGGCGGCGCGGGGCGCGTCCAGTGCGAACGGCGCTGCGTTTCGGTGGCAGGGGAATTTCGGTCGCTGTAGAAAGCGAATGTTTCAGTGTGAACTAGGCATTACAGTCATGGTGTACTGATATAACGTGTGGTTATTTATGTAGTGAAGTTTAGGAGCATGATCGGTCCCAGAAACGCCAGGCCGCTTGCTGGTTTATGAACAATTTATCAAAAGATGGAAAAACAAACACACAAACGTACGAAAGAAACAAACCAAACACAGCAATCAGAGAAAACTAAGTAGAAAAGCTGCAGAGGGGCTAATCGTCCTTGCGAAAGTCTATCTCTGTGGATGGATGCTCACTGTTCGGAGAATTGGACGCGCCGGGCGACGCGAAGAGACAAGCGACGCGGAATGGCTTCAGAGCAGTTGGTGACGGCTTCTAAGAAGTTCGGCAACGCCTTGTATAAGGTGACGAATAACGTATCGCCACAGGGAAGCGCTGGAGCCACAGGACGTCAGCGGCCACGTGAAGCCCGTAGCTTCAGCTCGTGGACCGCGTCTTAGAGCATCGGAGCTGGGACCCGACCAGCCGACTGCCTCGAACTCCTAGTGCCATTCGACCTTCACTCTCCTTCTTCACCTTTCACCTCACGAGCTCGCAGCGTTGGCATTCTCGCACGAGCGCCGGCGTCCTCATCATCATCCTTATATTTATCAAATCACACAGGAGCATTGCGAATTTTTGCGCATACGTCACATAAGCCCCCATTCATATCCTTTGTTCAGCAAAAAAAACGAACAAAAGGCAATACAGGCACCCGTGAACAACAAAAGCAGAACACACTACTACACAAGAGAACCCGATAATCACTACAAATTTATTGCGCTTCGGTGAGAGTTAAAATAACGCATCACTCTACAGAGCACTGAAAACACTCTCAAACATCAAGCAGAACTATGCAGAATACCTGAATATTTCATCTAGCAACACGTACATTGCAATGCACAGTTTATGTGCGTCCCGAAGTGATCCCTCGATACAACAACTCAGGTATTAGTAAACTTTGCCAAATATCACTACGAAAGAAAATGCCTTTTGTTGCCAGTTCAGACACAGGTAATTAGCCTGTCAGTTGAACATGGCCTTTAGCTTATCGTCTCCCAAACAAAACGAACAGCTTGTTTTACGTACCTTGTCATCAAAACATCACGGATTCACGTTGTATCTCTGAATGAACAAATTCGGCAAGTCAGCCAATTTAAAAACTTTGCATTCAATTGGACAACAACGTGAGCTTCACCTTTTGCAAAGTGTTACATTCGACTCGAAGGTGTTCGAACTATGCGCATCGCTAAGAAAAGCGTCAGAATGACCTCTGTCACGCCCCGAAACTGTCTCGGAAGATAAGATGTCAATACATTTCCATTCCTTGAGGAAATCGAGTTCTGCCTTGCGTGATATGACGGGTGGCGCAACGACTTCCTTGAGGCTGAACTGCCGCTGGACACCGATTGTCCCGTATTGCAGCTTAATCGAGCGTCAGCTGTCCCTCCACCTGAATGCTTTCCCGGCTCTACGACGAGCTCATTCGTAGCAACCTGCTCTTCTCGAGGAAAAACTGTACTTCCTATATTCTCATTCCATTTAGTCATAGAAAACTTGATCATCATCTGAAGTGAGTTATTTTTTGCGATCAAGGACCTTGACCTGGTCAACTGCATCTGTATCATATGATCTTCTTTCAATAGAGACGTTTGAAGACATTCTTCGCTCTGCGAAATTTGCTCTAGGCCTCTCCAGGGCACTAAATCGCAAACGATCATGCAGGATTTATGCTTCTTCTTTTAACTCGATGGTATACTTTCTACTTCCTCGGATTCAAATAAACATCCCCTAGTGTTTTTGGTGTCTACTAGAAGCACACTTCTTCCAACCATGTTGTCTTTAAGTCGACAGCCGTCCTGTTACCTCCATTCGGACAAAGCTGCAAGAAGCACTCAGATCACCTGTTGGCGCTTGGACAGCAGGCTTTATATTCAGAGGGCATACTTTAGATGATGCTGTTTTCCTAGCACGCTGTTTTCTAGCACGCTCATTAAGCTCGGCTTTCAAACGTACAAACCCCACCTCCTGTTTTCATGCACGCTCATCGAGGTCAGCCCTCACGCACCCACTGTAATTCTTCTTTCCGCGCGCGTTCGTCCCGCTCGGCCAGTTCAAACTCTGCCTTAAGCTTGGCTTCGCACTCCTCTCTGTCACGCGCTTCCTGCTCCTGCAGCCATTTTATTAGTGCATCTGTGGTCGAGCCTTGTTTCTCACCTAATTGCTAGTTCACTTAAATCTATGTTTTCGTATACGATGATAGCTCCACAATCAGCCTCGTTTTGTCGCGAACGCCATTTTCAATGTTAAAACGAGTGTTGCTTTACGTAAAGAAGGTTCGGAGCGTGATCGGTCCTACAAACGACGAGGCTGCTTGCTGGTTTATGAATAACACTTCATCAAAACATGGAAGAACAAGCACACGAATCCACAAAAGAAATAAAGAAAACGCAGCAAACAGAGAACACTAAGAAGAAAAGTTTCTGAAGAGCGAATCGTCTTTGCAGAAGTCCATCTCAGTGAATGGATGCTCACCGTTCGGAGAGTTGGGTGCGTTAGGCGACGCAGAAAGACGAGCAACTCGGTATGACTTCAAAGTGGTTGGTGAAGGCTTCTGAGGAGTTTGGCAATGCCTTGTATGAGGTGACAAAAAACGCCTTGCCGCAGAGAAGCGCCGGAGTCAGGCGACGTCAGCGGCCACGTGAAGCCTGTAGCTTCAGCTCATGGACCGCGTCCTAGAGCCCAATCGCCCGACTGCTTCGGACGCCCAGTTTCGTCTGATCTTCACTCTCCTTCTCATTACGCCTCACGAGCTCGCAGCCTTGACGCATTTAGCACAAACAATGGCGTCCTCGTCATCATCCCTTTCTATCAAATCACAAATGAGCACTACGGATCTTTGCGCCCACATCACACATAGTCCTGCTGCTCTTGCGGTGGTCTAGGGGCTATGGCACTTGGCTTCTGACATACTGCTGGTCGCGGGATGAGATCCTTGCCGCGGCGGGTACATTTTCGATGGATGCGAAATTGAAGAGCGCTTTACAAAACCTAAGTTGGTTAAAAGTTTTGGAGACCTTGACTACGGTGTCTCCCAGAATAACATAGAATAATTTTATGTAATCTCACTATAATATTATTATTATTATTATTATATTATTATTATTATTATTATTATTATTATTATTATTATTATTATTATTATTATTATTATATTGTCCCGTGGTTGTGACAGAGGGGAGGCTGCAGCGAGGCTGGGAAATACGGATTACTATAATGTAAAAGTTGCGCGCAGAAAGGCAAAACGCAATGTACAAGCAATTATTGCTGTACACCGATGGCCGCAAGAATAGTAGGCAGATTTCGGGTGATGTGAACCGCGGAAGGCTAGTCTGCATTTGTACATGTGACATTGACGATTCGAGCCTATTGTTGCTGATCGGGCCAGAATAAAGTGTACTCTCTGTGCTCCGCACTCGGCTTTGTCAGAACGATCTTCAATCATCTGCATGACTCAACATCCCGCTCGGCGCGTGGAGGATTGCTTACAAGTGTAGCGCGTGCGATTCATGAAAATCAAGAAAGGCTTGCGCATGGCTGTATCTTTTACTTTCCTGTTTCTTTCTTATTTTTCTTGCTCCTCACCATCAGTTTTCTCACCCACCCTACTGTACCATAAAAGGCCACAAAATTATTTTACAACCAACAGCTTGTAGCACAAAACTGCAATGCATTCAACGCCAATTTTTGATAAAGAAAGCTTATCACCTGCTGAAACGTTTATCATTTTGTGGAAAATAAAGCCGGGACCAAAGATATTGTAGGACAGTAGCTCCACCAGTCAAGCAAACGAGGACGCTAGCAGTTGACAGCTTGAGGGCTCGTTCGTCTTTTCAACGATGCCCCGGCGCATGCGCTCATTGCCCTAGCGGAAAAGGCAGTTAAATGTCTCTTCATGCAGGAGGTTTAGCTTCTGGCAGCAGGTGTTGTCCCGGCCACTACCTATTCCTGCCAAGACAGACAAGGACAGCGCGCGAAAATAAAAGGGTTACATTTATTTACAACTGGTGTTATCTACAAACGGTTCAAGTTGCAAGATACCTCAGAACTGATCTGAGTTTTCGCAATACCATAAGCTTTCGTTGCACAATCTCAGATGCAAGATGGTGCCGAAAAGAGAGTCCAAACCGTCTGTTAGCAACGTAGAGATGGTGCGAGTCATGAATTAGCACCTCCATTTTCATCAACGCTGTCAGTATTAGCGCTTCCTACAACATTCCACGCCTCACGAAAACATTCGTCATCAAGGTGTTCTCCTGTTTACCTGTCAAAAACTATCGAAAAAAATTCTGTCATGAAAGCTACTAATTTTTCTTTTGCACTGTGGTACCACCTAGCAAGTAATGACCATAACAACCAGCGAAGCGCTGGCTTTGAGAGCAAGTCACAGGTGAAGGATGACGTTGAGAGCACGACTGGCGATAATACTTAGCCACCTTGGAATCCATTATCATAAATACGAGGGAATGTGCATATTAATGAATCAGTCGTGTTTATTCTCAAATGGACTGTGACGCACAACATTAGGGCCGCAAAGCGGCACGCAGTTGGTGGAGTTTACAATATTCATGAATAAAGCGCAGCCCTTCAGTAAGTAAATGGTTGTTCACAGTGATTCCATGATTCATAGGACTGCTTCTCTGACAAAATATTAGTTGCAATATTTAAAAGCATCACCTACTTATTACGACAATCTTGATATTCTACTGTTATAGAAGAGAATATGGCATGATTACGCGACTCCCAGCGTCGACGTCATGGGTTTTATGCACTACAAAAACACCGATGGAAGGTATGCACATGCGAAACAGATTGAGTGACATAAACATTTCAATAGCCTTCATGGCCACAGAAAACTTCGTGCAGCTGAAATGCGTACGTTGTGAGCAATCACTGGCCACGTCTCTTGCCCACTGGGCTTAACCAAGTATTTTTGCGTTAACTTCATGTCTCACAAGAACTAATCAGGTTTATCCTGTCCCGAATGGCCCCTGTTTTCTACTGGGGGGAGAAACAAGTGGAGTCCTACAACGAGGAGGTAGAGGAGGAGGAAAACAATCGGTAGGATAGGGAGGTTAGTCAGTTCTTAGACCGGCTGGCTACCCCTGCCGGAGAAAAGGGGTAAGAGTAGTCAATTATGATAGAAAATACATCTTCCAAAGCAAAAGAAGAGAAAGACATAGCGTAAAAGAAGAACTAAACCAAAGAGAATACGACACTAAAGTCAGTCTCTAAGGCCAGTTGTCCGCAAATAAAAAACACTAAAGCTTTCACAGCCTTCTGGGATAATGATGTACTTGGCCAATCTTTTGTTCGAAAAACGCCAATCATGTAGTCCATCAAGAGCTTCGATTAGTTCTTGTCTTCACGGGTTGAAATGGGCACACTAGCATTGAAAGTGTGCGATTGTTTCTTCCCAGCTGCAGTAATTGCATGTAGAGGTGCTGGCTATTCCGATAAGTAAGGAGTATGCGTTCGTGAAAGCCGCGCCAAGCCACAAGAGGCACAGAAGAGATTCATAAGCTCGAGATATTCACGAGAAAAGACGATGCTTGAGATCGGGATCCAAATCACTCAGGCCAACGTTTGTGAATTCCGTCGAGTTCCACTCTACTAGTGTGAGGTCACGTGCAATTGAACGAAGCCTTGTAGCGGAGTTGGTTCTTGAGAACGGGATGGTTGTGTATTCCGTACGGTCATGTGCAGATATAGCGCGGTCATCTGCGTGGTCGTTACTAATATACGCAATGATTTGGTATCAACGTATATGCATTGCTTTGTTGTCTCTCGATTGCTTGTGGGTGAAGAATCTTTATGTCAGTTACTAACTGTTCAATAGGTTAATTGCAAAAGGGTGATATAAGACATCGAAAAGCTACCTTCGAGCCCAAGATGTACCAAGCTTCTGAGGGTTATTCAACAATAAGCTCCGGAGTTTCACGTATGGCGGCGATTTCTGCAGTGGCCTATGATGTCAAAAGCGATGTCTTGAATTTAATTGTGATATATTTCACGCTAATAACCACCACCCCTGCTGAGTTTACTGAAGAAACTGTGCTATCCGTGTAAATGTGAAGGCGTGCGTTGTGCTTCTCGTGCAGGAACAGTAGTGTGGCCTGGTTCAGGACTAGACGCGACAACTGTTTCTTCTTTTAGATGATTTGAACTTCTTCGCTCCTCTGATTGTTCAGTGCATCTGTAGCTCATCATTATGCGGTGCTTCCATTGCACTTCACGTATGCAGCACGAGCCGTTACCATTGCGGTGCCTACACCCACCCAAAATTCCTCGTGAATTCCCAGTGTTCCCATCCCGCCAACGGGCGATCAATCAGACTAGCAGAGCTGAACAAGGAAGCGGTTGTCAGTTCGTCGTCTAAACCTACTCTAGGGCGTTCTATGAGCACCCGCTTGATGGCGCAGTAGTGTACGGGCATTATAAATAATGTGCGTCTATGTGCTTAGTGTTGTCAGTGAATTAGCCCTTGCGAGGCCAGTTGCTAACTTCTTCGTTATTAAAATGATAGACCGCGCCAGAAAGACATTGGTCAAGAATTTGGACCCTATACCTAGAATAAATTTTTATTATTAGGCAAGGCTATATTACGTTGTACCACCCTAGGATGGCCAATTGGTTCCTAATCTTGCCATCGTATCAAGGGTACGTGAGTTCTAATGCCGCACTGTGAAGGGTTTTTTTCGCTGAAAATACATTTCTCTTGCTGCCTTTCTTTTTGCTTCCTCTGTATTAGTTCTCTCATTTATCAGAGCGTTCGAAATCGTGCACCAGACAAATTGGCGTGTGTTTCCTGCAAGCGAAGCACTATAGGAAGAATAGTCCAAGCTGAGAGTGAGCTGCATCGTAACAATGATACCTTTTGTTAAAGCATTACGGACTGATCCTCGACTTAAACGGCTGGGCCCTTATTGTCTTGCGCTGGACTCGTTCATGATGTATTTAAATTGAAGAACACCACCACAAAAATGCCCCGCCGCGGTGGTCTAGTGGCTAAGGTACTCGGCTGCTGACCCGCAGGTCGCGGGATCAAATCCCGGCTGCGGCAGCTGCATTTTCGATGGAGGTAGAAATTTTTCAGGCTCGTGTGCTCAAATTCAGGTGCACGCTAAAAAGAACCCAAGGTGGTCGAAATTTCCGGAGACCTTCACTACGGCGTCTCTCATAATCATATGGTGGTTTTGGGACGTTAAACCCCATATATCAATCAACCACCACAAAGTTTCATAGATAGGAGGGAGGAGACACCTGAAAATACGTAGTGATCTCGTTCATTATGCTAATTTATGTGTTTTAGTGGTTTGCACAAATAAAAGTCCGGAGGATTTTGATACCATCTTTCAGCAGAATGTCCATCGAGAAGCAAAGCGATCCTTCGTTCCATCTACATTTCTCCCAATACTTTTACTCTGGTAAGCACGGACACAACTGAAGTCCGACCATTTTTTATCTTTATTCATATGTGTTTTAGCAAAACGTCTGTAACCTTGACGCTTTAGGCTTAACTCCACATGTTTAAATGTACAGTTTAGCCTAAGTAAGCCATACGCCAAAGTAAGCCATACAAGATATATTGCCATATTATTTACGTACCTGACACCTACAAAATGTTTTAACACTGCGTGCCTTTGTGTCAAAACAGAAAAATTCTCTTAGCTTTCTTGGCCGTTGTAAAAATTCTTTTTGCAATATTTTATTTTCTAACTGCTAGTGAAAAAAACTGCTAGCGCAAGTCTTTGAGTACAAGCGTACTTCGAAATGCTTTAACTTTTGGGGCCCTAATTTAGGAGAAGGTTATTCTTGAGCTACTTTAAAGTAATAATATTGACGGTCGGGCTAGTTGGTAATGTAGCAATTTGGGGTACATCTGGAGACTAATGAAGATGACCTAATACAAAAGGGACACAGACAAGGGCTGAAAAACATTTTAAAGCTTCAAATTGGGCTCTCTGGTGGAAGTAAAATTTGCTTTCATTCATAAATGGCCCTGTGAATGTTTTTCGCAATCTACATGACTTGAAAGATAGAGTAGGAGAAGACCTGGGGAGCTTTGTGGCGTCGTTTCATGCAGAGCAGATGATAATGAGAAAACAATATTGGAAACATCTCGTACCCCGCTGACTACGCCCCTAACACACTTGGTCATGACATTTGCTATGAAATGTATCAAAAGAAATGCATTATCGTATCACGACACCATGTATAACATATGCCGGTCTGCCCTTAGTGTGCAACAATGACGCTCCTTTGCCAATAAATTATTTACAGCTGCCTTGCGGCACCCTTTCAGCAGAATTTGCACCATGTTGTTATTATTTGCACCTAAAATGTAGCTTGACACGCCCCGTGCTTCCAATAATTCTGAATCAGCTAGTTTATTCGTTTTCTTACCTTCAGCAATGAAGAACAAAACCAGAACCCACCGTGTGACATCCATGGCTACAGTGATCAGATAACAGTGGCTTTATATAGACGTGCAGAATGCGGAGTTGACTTGCTTACAAATATAAACAGACGCTCCACACTTGTCCCAAAAAACAATGTGTCTTTCGCCGACAACATGTGTCTCCTCGCTAAACAAGCGTTCTGATGTCGGAAAGGTGCACAAAGAGAAGCGCCAGTTGGTGCAGTTGTTACGTATGCTTGGCGTGCACGACAAAAAAAGCGACATCTCTTACCGGGAAAATGCTTCAAGCCCGAAAACAGTTTAGACCTATTTCTTTGCTTTCCGTATCCCTAGAAGTACAAACTTTTCCACAGAGTTGGAAGGCTGTACACACTAGATACGAACGATGATTTTTTTTTCTTTAGCACTTTTACGTTAAACACTAAAGCACTAGTGTTTGCTACACACATTTCCCTTCGGTCAGCGCGCTTATCTGTAATAAAGTCCTCCTCAACTGACAGTGCATATCCTGTTCACACTACAGTGGCTTCCGCTAGCGAAGCTTTCTGCTGCTAGCATGCTATTTATTGTGAACGATGGGCTAGATGCGGGCTTCTTGGTCAGTTGTCCAGTCAGCATCACACTCGGTGCATGAATTGAATAGGATGTCAATTGGGTGTGATGAAACGATTGGACCCAGGCAACTATAAACGATTTTCCTACATGGCGTGCTGGTGTCTGTTTTAATCTTCTCAAAAGAAACGTTGAATCGCAAGAGTGTCATTACGTGCTGGGGATTCATGCGATTTAGTGAAAAAAGTCGTGGTTTTTTCTGCAAGAATCTGCGACTCATCAACAGTCACCAGAAGAAAAGCGCGACGAGAAACTGTGCCACTAACATTTGTGTGATTTTCTTCATTCGAAAGAGATGAATGAGTTGCCAGGTGTCTTTGAATTGTCCATATATTGTAAGTGTGGTGAAGACAACATGCGTACGCGCCCTTGAGTACACTCTAACAAGCCCATAACGCTGGTGGTCTTATGTTCGTCATGTAGTCAAACTGGTGTCTCTTTTTTGAGGTTCATATAGTTAGACGAGCTTCTTTATGGAAATGAGAATAAAGCTTCCTAGTGCGCGGGTACTATCTTTATATGCGTTCATTCACACAGTACTTTAATACAGTCCTTAACAAGTCATACTATTTCTTCCACTCATGCACAAAGCCCTCTTGGGTTATTTCTTAAAAAAATATCTCGTCAGAGCTAATTTTATTGGAAGCCTATGAATCGCGTAACGATATCAACCAACGCTACTCTATGGTGTGTTTTGCAGTTTCTTTTCTCACTTTGTATCTGTTCGTTCATCATAATTTTTGTACGGTTACAGGTCTTGAGCACTACAAGGCCTTCCAAATATGCCTCTTTGCTTATCTCCAGCTTTTCAAAAATAAAACTTTGCAGATCCCACGTACAGTCGGAATCGGCGATATGCGAAACACGAATGAGGAAGGTTAATATATCACTTTAAAATCAGCACAACGTTACAAGGTGGAAGTAAATGATGCCGTACATGACTTCCGTGTCAAGAATATCATGTTTGGATGTGTCGTTTTACCTTTTTCATCTATTCACGCCACGTGATTGCAAATTCAGTATATGTG
This sequence comes from Rhipicephalus annulatus, assembly GCA_013436015.1. Classification (NCBI taxonomy): domain Eukaryota; kingdom Metazoa; phylum Arthropoda; class Arachnida; order Ixodida; family Ixodidae; genus Rhipicephalus; species Rhipicephalus annulatus. Next base: position 29,333 of record WOVY01007429.1, read on the forward strand.
GAGCTAGCGAAACGACCGCGAGCACGCTATGAGCGTGGTATGTGGTCATGTTCTTACATGAAACGCGTGTCAGGATTATCATCTTTGCACCAGTCACATACTTTCGTCCTCTATTGACGTCACGTAACACCCAATTGGGTACTTGTGAATGAAGAAAAACGGCCTCGCGAGCATCGTGAAGGGCCCAATATACTAGAAAGTAGCGTTGACGCGTTCGCACGCTAGGCACAGCGACGCCACGTTGGGAAAACGCGAGCACTCTATAGTCTGAAGCCGGGCGCGACCTGCGCGACCAGCGTCCGTCGGCACGGCTTGACGACAACCGGCGCGAAATGAAACATGTTGCATTTCACGCCGATGCATTACACAGACAACTCTGCGTCTGCCTCTTTTCGTGACGGAGGGACGCCGGACGCGCTGAAACGCACATGCGTCAAAGCAACACAACCGGGCGCGTGCCTGCGAGTGTATGGCAGGACAGGTGTCTGACGTGGCAACGCCAGCGTGACGCAGCAACTCAGCCGTTAAACACAGTGGAACTGCAGAGATCTCAAGAATCACAAGAAGAGGGCTCATTTCTGCCTCTATCTTCAGACCTGTGAGTTTCTCGTTGCCGTGGTTGCCCTTCAGAAACCCGGCACGGACGTCAAACTCACAAATTACACTACATTTCAACACAACCCGAAGACATGTATACTTTTTCACAAGCAATATACCGCCCAGGAAGTCACACTCCGCACAACAACACCTTTTTCATACACGATAGTGTCGGTGCTGCACATAAGGCGATCTGACCCACCTGTTCATATTTAAAACATTTACTTAGCAAAACGTTCAGCGAAACTTTCACACAAGCTATGCAGGTGTCAGGAAGGGACCACCTCCTGATCGTCGGTGACTTTAATGCCCCAAGCAGTTTATGAGGTTAACCGCGAGAGGACACGCGTGGGAGGAAGCTTGCGGAACTTCTTACACTTGGACTTACCCTCCACACTTATCCCACCAGCCCAACACGTGTAGGCAACTCTGTTCAACGAGATACTTGCCCGGACCTCACAATTTTGCGCAACATACTGCCATGCCGACTGGCTGAACACACAGGACTCTCTCGGTAGTAATCATTGTGTATTAAACACAACCGTGTACATGCGTCCCTTAAAACGCCCACTTACACAAGCTCGTATCCCAGACTGGACAACTTTCCGCACCTCTCTACCTATCGCAGACCCTCTCCAGTCGGGATACGACACCTGGTCTATATCACTGACGTCTACACTGAAACAACACGAACGGCTGATACAGCTCACGGAAACTCAAACGGACGTGGCCAACCACCTCCTCCATCTTTGGCAGGCCCGCCGCAGCCTCACCAAACGGTAGAAAAAACAGAAACATAACAGACGCCTCAAGAAACGCATCCTAGAACTCACGGAGCAAGCTGCGGAGTATGCTGCACAGCTGGCAGACACTAACTGGGTGGACAGGTGCAAGCACGGCTGCACGCCATATGTCTGGTCGCAACACGTGGCGCCTGTTTTCGCGCTCTCATCGATCCGACACAAACACGCAAGGAAACTCACCGCCGCTTACATAAGGTCATGCACAACTTTACAGGAACGACAACACAGCTGGCACACACGCTCAGGGACCGATACCTGTGCACCACCAAGGACCCCCGGCCGGCCGCATACTCTTACGCAGACAAAAAGAGCACGCAGTTGGACAACCCGTTGCAGATCCACGACCTCCAGGCGGCCTTATTAAAATGAAGCGTGACACTGCACCTGGGCGTGACCAGGTTACAGGTCAAACTGTTGGCCAATCTTCCCGACGCAGCCTACACCACGCTTCTCAAATACATCAATAGCATTTGGGACGGAGAGACTCCTCTCTCTCTTGAATGAAAATCAGCTCTCGTGACCTTCATCTCGATGGCAGGTAAGCCTATTGACGTGGAGAACATTCTCCTCATCTCCCTCACGTCTTGTGTCGGCAAGTTGTTGTAAACGACGGTGCGCGGCAGACTCTCCAAGTTTCTAGAAACACAGCACACTTTCGCGGACACCATGTTTGGTTTCCGCCCTCAGAATCAGCCCAGCATATACTTCTACAGCTCCACTATGACATATTACATCCTGTTGAATGCCCCCACAATTACAAGGTAGCCCTGGCCTTGGATCTTCAAGGGGCGTTCGACAACAGTGAAGCATGAGGTAATCTTGACCACATCAGTCAGACCAACTGTGGTTATAAAACATTCAATTATGTTAGACAAGTTTCTTACAGACCGTCAAGCCTACATACCCATACAAGATGAGGAACATGGGCCATACGTCATCGGCTTCGAGGGGAACTCCTCAAGGCGCAGTCCTCTCTCCCCTCCTATTTAATATAGCCATGCTTCATCTTGCCCCCAAATTGGCTTCTCTACCAGGGATAGATCACGCTCTTTACGCGGATGATATCATGATCTGGGCCACGCAAGGTAACCTGGGTCACATGGAGTCGTGCCTGCAAGCAGAAGCGACTTTAATCGACGACTACGCAACCTACTGCGGACTCCAGTGTGCCCCGGCCTAAGTCAGAATTTGTGCACGTACGTCTCTTTCCTCCGGACACAACTTCATCAGCTCCATATCAGTCTTCCTTCGGGACCGATCCGTGAGGCCAAGTAGATCAGCGTCATTGGCCTCTTCATACACCACCAACGCAAGGCCGACACGACAATAGCCAAACTTCGCACGGTGGGAGAACAGGTGGGCCGGTTGGTCCAACGAGACTCCAACAAGCGGGGCGGATTGCGAAGCAGGGATGCAATGCGGCTTGCCCATGCTTTCGTAACGAGTAGAATACTCTACTCGACTCCCTACTTGCACCTACGCAAACACAAGGATGATCAATTTGAAGGTCATTCACCGTAAAATTAGCAAGCGGACCCTCGACCTGCCTATCACCATGTCCAACCAGAGACTTCTGGCCCTAGGCGTGATGAATACCAACCGGGAACTCCGAGAAGCCCATCTTGTTAACACGCGCCTTGCACAGACCCCTTCCGGTCGCCGCCTTTCGAACCGAATACACATCAAGCATTATTAATATATTGAGGAAAGGGTGAGAGGGCCAGAACCTTGGAGACACGCCCTCCGGGTCCGACCCCTTCCGCACAACATGTCCAAAGAAAACCACAGTGGTCGCCGCCAGGCGCGCGCGGAAGCCTTGAAACGACACTTTGGTCAAGAAGAACACGTATGCTACGTGGACCTTACCGGCCCGCACCATGGGGGGTGGTATACGGCCACAGTCATACACAACACAAACACCGTAAACGGGCTCATTTTCAAAGCCTACAGCACAACACATGCGGAGGAGATTGCAATCGCTCTGGCTCTCACCTATACCTCTTCTAAACATATCATCACCGACTCACGAAGGGCCTGTCAGAACTATCAGCTAGGGTGGGCTTTACCGCTTGCTCAGCGCATACTGGAACCTAGCTGCCGATACGTTATTCCAACTCCGCGAAATCTGGTTTAGGCACCCGGTCACCAATTTCTCAGGGGTAACGAACAGGCCGATCAGGCCGCCCACGCACTTTCTTCCCGGGCTATCTCCCTGTCTTTGGAAGCCTACTCCCAATCAGACAACTCGGCCATTTCATTCAAAGATATTACCAATTACTACAAGGTGGAGCACTGGCGCTATCCAGACCCTTGTAAGGGACTGCATCGCGCTGACGAGCGTCTCCTTTTAAAACTGTTTCCCAATACCGTACTGTGCCCGGCGGTGCTAAAACATTTCAATTCATCCTTTGATGATACATGCCAGTCCTGTGGTGTGGTGGCTGACACCTTCCACATCGTCTGGGCGTGCCAGTCTAATCCATCTATCCTCCCCAATCCAAACTCCACGAGAGAGGACTGAGAGGCGGCCCTGCTCGGCTGTCAGGCACCTGAAGGCCCGAAAATTCCTGTTTCAACGGGCGCGGGTGGCGTTGCTTGCCAATGGAGCTCCGGAATAGGGGTTCCACCTAGTGCCGTGAGGGTAGGAGGCCCATAAGGCCCCAACCCAATCACCTCTCTGTAACCAATTAATGGTTATTAAATGTTTCACTACCACCAGGCGTGACGCGACGAAATGAACGCCGGCGAGCAGGCACACCGCGTCGTGTCGAAATGTGTTGGCGCCTCGACTGTGGCATGAATTCCTGTTCTCACATGACACGCATGTCAAGATTATTGTGTTTGCAACAGTCACATACCTTCGGCATTCATCGGCGTCACGTAATACCAAATTTGGCATATGTGAAGCTAGCTAAACGGCCGCGTGCGAATCATGAGTGTGGCATGTAGCCATGTTGTTACATGGCATGCGTGCCATGATTATAGTGTTTTGATGTGTAATTTACCTATGTCGTCCTTTCACGTCCCGTAATACCAAGATTGGTATAAGTGGAGCTAGCGAAACGGCCACGAGCGCATCTTGAGCGTGGCATGTAGTCATGTTATATGACACACATTGCATGATTATCTTGTTTACATCAGACACACACCTTCGTCATCCATTCACGTACCGTAATACCAAATTCGAGATATGTGGCGCTAGCATAGCGGCCGCGAGTGCATCAAGAGCGTGGCATGTAGTCTTGTTGCTACATGATAGGCATGTCATGATTTTCATGTGGGGCCTGTCGCTTGTTTTCCCCATGTAATGGCATACCATACCACTTTTGAAACATGCGAAGTGAACGATACCACTGCAAGAGCTGCAGGACCGAAAACTGTAAATCATGGCATTCATGACATAGATGTCATCATTTTTATGTTATGACTAGACAGCTATGCTCTTCATACAGTCATGTTATGCCATACCAAGTTTGGTATTGATACCATTATCAAAATGGCCAGGACAGCTAAATGTCGTAGGCAGCTAGATAGATAGAAAGATAGATCTATCTATAGATAGATCTATCGAGCAGCCGACTAGCCTACAATTTTGAACTGGGACTCTACCTTGTAACAAGAGAAACATTTGTCTTTCACGACATCTTTCTCTTTGAATGCCAAGCGTGCTTCACCTCGGAAACGTATATAAAAAGAAAAACTGTAGATGCTGTTCCTGCCCTGCAATCTCCTTCATGACAGGAAACACATGTTGAACTGGGTGTTCCAATACGGTAACTCCATTCTGTTTCTTCAATTATGTTCCTGAAGCATTCGAACAAAATATAGAGAGTGTTTTAGAGATTTAAATTTTTGGTGGTAAAATCAATTTTAATTTTTCCGCTTTAGTGCCGTCATATCAAACGCGCCAAGCTAATTATTCCTTGAGTCTGTGTGCTTATCTGATACAAAGTCACCATTGAACTGAAACTGCAAAGGGGAACTTAGGTGGGCTAGTTGGTTCATTGACATAGTGGCAGAGGAGCGCGAAGAACAAAATTGTGAACACACATTACACACCGCTAAGCCCTTCGTGTTCTTTTTCTATTCTCTGTGCTGTTCTAACGCTATATATATTCACAGCATATCCACAGAGAGAATGCTGATATTTGTCCGTCCGTTCCTCCGTCTGCCTACCTGTCTGTCTGTCCAGCCGTCCGTCCATCAACTATACTAAAACCTTTAACACCATCTAGTGATAATATTTCCGAGGACTTACACACACTACGCCATCTTGTGAGCGATTCTTAAAGCTAACAATACGTGGCTGTATACTACTACTACTACTCCTACTACTACTTCTATAGAAGAGGGAGTCACCCACACCCTAAGTACCTTTGTCCCTGAAAACTGGTAATCATATGTAATCATATTCATGTTGTACCGGACTTCACGCGTAAAGCTTTCGGTTGTGGGTGCCTAGCTTGCAGCTAAGCACCCGCAACTTGCCATGGCACCCGCAAATGCCATGCCAGTTATATCGCAGGTGCCAAGCTTGCAGCTAGGCCCCTGCGGTACAACTAGTATGGCAATTTCCGATTCTTTGAAACGGACGTTGGTTCACTCAAGCCTTTATAAAATGCGCTACATCAGCCCAGTGTCTCATGAAAACCTAGTCACGCTAAATTAATCCTGCTGTGCAGCTTGAGAACCTTTTTCGGCCAGCACTGGCTGCATGGTTATTTAATACATTGGGCGCTCCTCCATAACTGTGGCACTCACTGCAATGAAGTTTGTAATACCGACCACTACATATACTTGGCCAGTAAACGCTCTTGTAGCAATAGTAAGCGCCTGTTCTGCAATATTTAGAAAAGAGTTTTCCCATGTATGCTGTGAAGAGATTGTGTTTTAAGAAGAGGTTGAGCTGGTGAGGCCGTTCTTCGGTCAGTCGGTTGGTTGTTGGTTGCTTGGTTCTGGCGCACCAAATACCGGAGATTGGCCGTAAAACAGATGTTACCATATTTCGATGATTAAATTGTTATACCAGTCGACTACGTACGTTTAGACATGAATGGTTATAAAAAGAGACAATTCAGCAAAATAACAAATAGAAATATAATACATAAAAGAAAAGAAAAAAGGAAAGTACAACCACCTAGTAGCGTATAAAAATTGAGGTAATTTATTCCTAAGCGTATCACTGCATTTGTTTTACAGTGAAAGCTGTTAAATCACAACAAAACAAGGGTTACGTGCATCGTATTTCTCCGCCACGCCGGTGTTCATAACGGGTACCCCTCAAAATAACAAAAACAAATCAAGCATATAAATACATCAAGCAGCACAATGCCATTCGAACATGGGTCTTGTTTGTGCCAGTCCAGTATTCGCTCAAAAGGCACGCCTTTCCTTTAAGCGATATGGCAAACTGGCCTTTGGCAGTCTTGATGTCAGGTAAAGATTCGCTTTAACCCTTTGATGTCTGCTGTTGCTGTGGGGCCAAAACCCCCAAAATATTTTTTTTCTGCAAATACACCCTGCTGTGCGACCCTTCTGGTGCTGTATGCGGTAAAAAAAACACTACCGAGCACCTTAAGCTTTGAAAAAATACGTAAATATAAACATATAGCGTTTTTGTAGTGCCTTGTTTGCACATTTCACAGGTGTTAAGGAAGCTCCACACACACAGAAGGAAATTTATTCATCGTCATCCAGTAATCCTTCTTTTTCTCTTTCCCTTCCCCCAGTGTACAGTAGCAGGTTAGGGCAAGCTATCGCTCAGGCCAACCTCTCTGCCTTTCTGTAAATAAACTTACCTCCTCCTCCTCCTTATTCAACTACAACGGAAGGGGAAACTATGGCCACAGCTGTTGTAATTGCAATGGCTCGCAAGGCGCTGTAGAACATCTATGAGCATGCTGATTAGTGTAGTCACACGTTAAATCACAGAATTATTGATACCAAATGGGTTCTTGCTCACGAGCAACTTTGGACATACATGGTAGTACCAGCAGATATAGAAAGATGTGATTGTAGTGGATTTCAGTGTCCGGAGCTGTTATATTCGATGTTTTTATTGTGGCAGGTAAAGGAAACTATAATTTCAACAACTGGTTCACGATTTGTTTGATTGTGTGTTTGTTTGTTTGTTTGTAGACTAGTATCTATGGCTCATACTAACATTAGGAACTGGCCAAGAAAACATATAGTCTCATATGAACAATAACTGCACAATTGCTTACAATAAAAAGAAAGAAAGAAAAAAGTAGAAGGAAGACAGTATATTAAAAAAACAAAGATTGATAGAGTGAGAATAAGAACAACAAAAAACAGACACTTATATATCTATACCTTGAGTTTGAGAGCCAACCAGACAGCTGAGTTTGCGAAACCCGATTTTTCGTTATGTATGCCTCAAATTTGTCCACATTTTGTAAATACTTGTGGGCCTGCCCTTCAAAGCACAGAGCTCATCGCTCAGCTCAAGGCTGTCCAGACGACCCGGGGTGTCGCCGAAAGACACTGTCTACCGGTCCCGACCTGGGTGGAGCTGCCGGATTGGTTGACGGGGCTTTCGGCACCAGTTTCTTTTTCTCAGCACCTCAATAAAGCTCATACTCACTCACTCACTCCCTCTGTGCAAATAAAAGTTTAATGGGGGAACACGGCACCAGAGTCTGGAGATAATAACTTCAAGTTTTTTCGACAGACTTCACTGAGATTTCTATGAAAATTTAAGGTGCTGATAACCTTTACATATTGTGATATTTTCCAAACTATCTGTAAAATTGGCGAATTTCCTATATCTAAACCCTGCTAAGTATTGCATCTCGGGAAGTACCGAAATTAATGGTCCATCAAGTGATGCTCGCGCCAAGGCATCTGCCGATTTATGTAATTATAATCCACAGTGACCTGGGACGCACACTAATTTCAGCAGTTTTAAATGCGGCGGTGCTAATGCGCGGAACGCTGTTAGGGCACGAGATTGTTCTGAGGTTGTCAGAGCTGCACACAACGGAAGTGAATAAGTTAAGATGATTTGCACTGGTTTCGATCATAGGAAGTTCTCCAAGTGCTAAAATAAAAGCTACTAGCTCAGTTTGGCCTATACGAGTGAAACCTGGAAGCCTTACTGAGAATGACCAGTCGAGGAATCAGGGGCGATTTCTACGCCTGCAATTCCATTGTTTACAGAAGCATTTGTTGCTTTTACATGATATGTTTCTGCATGTACCACGCAATCTTTTAATGTATTGGTCAACATTCTGAGAGATTTAACTTGGCTTGTGGCAGAAAGACTTCATCATAATCTATCCTTACGTTGAGGGTTGATTAAACAGTTTCAAGTACCGGGCTGATGTCTACATTTATTTATGCAAGGCAGTTTCTTTTTAACAAAAATTAACTGAGGTGTATGAAATCGCGGCCAATACACAGGAAAGGAGTCGGGGTCACTGATAAATGCGTGCTCTGATCTTCACGCTGGTAAAGCGTAGAACTTCAAGAAGGTTTGAACCCTTAGTATGCGGAATCAACAGAGGAGTGTTGGCAATCTCGCTTTGTGACAATGCATTGTTCACGACGAACCTGGGAAGTCCTAGGCATATTCGCAGGGCTTCTCGCTCTAACAAAACTAGAGGTTTATTTTATAAGCAGCGGCCCCCGAAAATAATACACACCCAAATTGCAATATTTGACACATCTACATTCCGCATATAATTAACATCGTGTCTCTGCGCAGCCCCTATTTTCTGTTGCTTAGCCTGCGTAATAAACCTAACGCCCATTGCGCTTTTGCTGTTATATATTTTATGTGTGGGCTCCAATAAAGCTTTTCAATATAAATAACTCTGAAGTATTTGACTGAACCTACTTGTGGAATAGGTTCCTGATTATATATTACACAAATTGAAATTGAATCTTCTGTGGGAACCACCAAGAGCGCACTTTTAGTGATGTTCAATGAAAATGAAATGATTTGTAACCAATTATCCAGAGTAATAATATATCTTTGAAACTTTTGTGCAATGAGTAAATGTCACTGTCTGCAGCAAAAAACGCACCATCTGCATAACTGTAGACACTGAAATCCTGATCAATTGGAATAGAAGTCATCAGTAAATTAGGTAATACTGGAGATAGAACGGCCCCTTGGGGAATTCCACCTTTCTGTTTGAATTTATGCGAGTAACATTCATTTTTCACGGAATAAAATTCCTTTTGTTTTAAGTATTCAGCTATACCCTCAATAATATAATGGGGAAAATTTAGGCTCTGCAGGGTTTTCAGTAGAAGAGAGTGCTCGACACAGTCTCTCCCTGAACAAATGCGCCAATCTGCCCGCCATAGAAAAAGGAAAAAAAAACTTTCTTTTTACAAAAAACGTCTGCGTAGTTAAATGTCCTTATTATTTTCACAGTATTAAATCTAAAAAATATCGTTTGTAATATACAAAACCAGAAGAAATGTGAAGTATTACCATAGGTGCCGAATGTCGCTATAGAACAGCAACTCATTATTGGTATATAAATATTCATAATTTTTTATCTGAACGCTATTGGCATATCTTATCTTTTCCTTGTGTATACCAGAGATTTCTTGGTGTTTTTTCGTTGAAACAAAATCTTGGGTATCAAAGGAATAATATGAGTAATAAATCCCTCTAATAGAGCAAAGGAAGAATCAGGCGTCGCACAATGTGAATTGCGTCATCAAAGCTTTAGGTAGAACTTTAGATCGTCGTCAGCAACAGCATCAAAAAATTGCAATGAATGTCTTGACAAGTGTGTAGTGGGTAACACGCTTCTCCGAAAAATGACGAAGGCTGGCATAGTAAATACGTGTCAGCTAACAATGATAGTTTATGACGTAGTGGGTAACGTGCTTCAAGAGAAAGGTATATAACAGCAGCATACTGCAGGTGTGATCTATTAAAAATCTTGGGGTAATTTTTAATTCATCTCTAAACTGGCCCCAACACATGGAATACATAGCTGGAAAGGGTGCACGAGCCGTCGGCATGTTACGTAGGATAAGCAACCACCGAAGAGGTATAAGAAGAGATACACCGATGTTGATATATCGATTGTATGTTCGTCCTATTCTTGAATTCGGATGCGCGTTTTTCTGTGGTGCTCCAACCTACAAAATCCGGCTTCTCATTCCTTTAGAGAGTCGTTACGTTTATGCCTTAGTCTCCCTGAAGCAGTTTCTAACTGCGTTTTATACCTAGAATCGAAAATTCATTCTGTTTCGTGCAGGTTTCGTAACTTGACCGTTATGACGTTTTTAAGAATTTATGACCCACCGCCCCAGCAGTGGCAGACAGTGTTCGTATCCTCCCTGGAATTATTTTTTGGGTGTTAGGTGCCCATGGTTTCACACTCCACAAATGATATTTGTACAACGTTTACTGGACCCACTGAATATGCGTATCGGTGAGATAAGGCCGACTAGCGATAACTCACCCCACGCGTGCATGAATATTGAATTTCACGTCATTTTTTCTAATAATGCAAAGTTGCTCGCCGATCACACCCTAGATGGTTTATTGCAAGAACACTTGAAGAGCATCCAAACAAGTGTAATTACTGCTACAGATGCACAGAATAATGAAAAGTCAGCTGTTGGCATACTCAGCCCGAACTTGGATTGGTCCTTTTCGCTCCAACCACCTGATTTGCTCGCCTTATGAAAGTTCAGTGCGGAAAATTCATTGGCTGTTTTAATTACAAATTTTCTGTCTCTTTGCGCTGCACTTTCTGTTGGTTGTGAATCGCACATATTAAAGGCATTTCGTGCATTATTACCCCCCTCATTTGAGAAAAGTTAGATTACTTTTGGTGCCAGGCCATATAGGGTTGCTCTTAAACGAAATGGCCAATTCTTTAGTGAAGTCAGCAATAAGTGGGCTAATTTTACCGTGTTTTCCTCCAGCTGCTTATGTAATGGCTGCGCAATTTCGCAGGCGTACCATTTTGGAAAGCTCCTCAGGTGTACATCACTCACAGATTCGACTGAATATCGGCACCTAATATATTCTTGGCGCCGATCCTCTTTGACACGCGTAAACTAGATATAGCAAATACGCGGCGGCTGCGCTGTAGGGTGCCCAAAATAAAGTTCTACCAACACAGGTCTGATCAGGCTTTTTCTTCAATGTGCGCTTTCTGTGGTGAGCCGTAAACTATGGTTCAATTTTTTACATGTAGGCCAATTTACTACAGCTCATACATCCAAGTTAGAAATTCCTTTACGTGCTATTGAAATGAATTTATCCTTGCCTGTGATTCTGTCCTTTGGAGCCTCTATTTCTGGGTTGACGAGTGCAAACGTTTGCGATACAGCTTGAAATTCCCTAAACGAAACGAAAAGACTAACAAACTTATATTATTCTTCTGTGTCAACAAACGTATAAATTCTCTCTTTTTTTTAAGTTAGGTTTTCATCTAGGTTATTATCTATTACTGATGAAATACTTTATAGAAGGTACAGATCAGTGATCATGAAAATTTCATTTTAAAATTTGTAACGTTTTCAATTTGTAAATTCCTTCATTTTAAAATCGAATAATATTTTATAAGCCCACTCAATTATTGGCAGATCCCCCACAGTGGGTATTACCCACAAATGAAGGGCAACAAGAACAAAAAAAAAGATATTGGCAGTGCTCACCTACGCATAATAAACCTGGAGACTTACCGATAGGGTCGAGATTAAGTTGAGGACGATGCAATTGATAGAAAGGAAAATGTTAGGAGTAACTCTAAGAGACAAGAAGAGAGCAGAATTGGTCAGTGAACGAACCGGGCTTAAGGATATCATACTTGATATTAGGAAGAAGAAATTAACAGGAACCGGGCACATTGCATATAAGCAAGATAACCACTGGTCATTAAGGGTCCCTGACCCGATTCTGATAGAAGGCAAATGGTCGAAGGGGAAACGACGTTAAGTGGGCTGATGAGATTAAAAACGCCAGGCCTGCGCGGAAGGCGCAGCAGAGTCACAGCGAAAACTAGAAGGGTCGCCTTTCAAATCCTTTTCTAAACACTCTCTTGACAATGCGAGTTCATGTGACATTGTGCAATAAAGCCTGACCATCGTGTACGGTATCGTGATGTGACAACGGAGCAAGCACGTCTTGTGAGGCAAAATAGAACGCCTGGATGTCCAACATTCAGGCCAGAATGTTAGAAACGCTTGATGCATTTGAATAACGGCCACAAACCTCGCTTGCTTGCTTGATCCTTCCTTTTGTGGCTTTCACCCACTAAGGGGGATTGGCTGCCGTAAAGCTCCATGTGGTGGCCATTATTATTTCTCTTCTTTTTTCCTTACGGGAGCTTCTTTAACCTAATACGTTACTGGCATTAAGTCTTTACCTTCCACGCCACGGCTATACTCTACATGTGAAGCCACAACATTTCTTTCTATGAAGCAGCGTAAGAGTTCCACTGAAGTACTGAGACAAACATAAGCTAATAACGATTGATCAGTCTGATGAAGTGGACTTTTTAGCTCAAGTCGCATCATCGCCCCTCCACCTACTTGTCTTGAACGGGGATGGAAGAAAGTGACAACGAAGTGGGCATGACGCACGCGGTCCGGGGCATGCGCGCGTGGTATCCAGAACCAGCCGAGTTTAAGTAGCTGGTCGGAAAAAATGCAATAAACAGCCATGAATCCCTACTCCGGGGTGAGTACCTCAGCCCAGAGCGGCTCCTTATACGCTGTTCTTCCTATCACGCTTGTCAGGCCCTCCTAAAGGTTTCTTTGGGAATGAATGGTAGTGTCGTGCTCGATTTCGCTACGGCATCGGAGCACTGGTCTTCCGACATGTTGGCGCCTTGCTTCTTTATATGCGCCTTTCTGTGTAACGCATAGCGTTAGCTTCGCACCATGGTCGGGCGTATTTCTCGAGGTGATGTGCAATTATTGATACGTTTTTGAGGCAAGGTGCGCTGATCGCCTAAGCACGCATTGGTTGACCACATGTTTGTATTAATATTGCTCCGTTCACGCAGCTTCGAATTGCAGCCTATAGCACGAATGAGTGTAAACTGACGTTGCGCACAGGAGGTTGCTTTAGGACGCTCAGATCATTGGTTCTAGTAAATGTCGTAGCTACAATCCCAAGATGTAAACTACGTGGCTCTTCGAGCCATTATATGCTCATGTGGCCTTTTAAAGTGTTATAAGCTGTCAACAGCACCTTTATTCGTTGACGCTTTCTCGGATTAACACTGTTTCAAACATTAAACCCTGCAACTGTTTGTTAGATTAGTCTATTTGAAACCCTAATCTGCATTTATCGTTATCAAGTATTAAGCTTACAACGCCTAATTTTTTCATGCAAAAGGCATTCACATTACGCTGACTTATAATACGTATTTCTATTTATTCACTAATTCTGAGGCATTTTAATGGATGTTCTGTTCAACAACTGCTTTGATAACGTCTTTTTTTTAACGTAGCGTCTAGTATAGTAGCGTGTATACGCTAGCGGCCACCGTGAATAGCGATACAACAATGCGCAGTATATTACTTGATGTGGCAAAGCAACGTAGTCATCGTTGTTAGTACCGCCCATTCCACTCTGCTCGAAGTAGCGGCGAGGCTGTCTTTTAAGTAGCCAGCCTTGTAAAAAAAACGAATGAGTTCTATTTATTTTTTATTTATTTATTTATTCCTCAAAGGTCCCATAGGGACATTGCATGAGGGGTGGGCATGATACTGCACTTGAAAGACGAGTAACAACATGATAACGGCAAACAGACTATGTACAATACCTCTATTTGACCGAGTGCCACTAAACCTTTGTACCAACCTCAGGACACCACGTCCAACGACACTACGCTGGAGATGCGAGACACCACAGGGTCCACGACCTACTCCAAGGTAGCGTCCTCGTCGAAATACACCACCACCGCGAAGACTACTGGCCTGACCAGCTCGACTGCGTGAGTCTGGTTCCTTTCTCCTGGATTGATCGCTTTCATGTGCCTTCTTCCATTCTGAACAATCTTAAAGCACAGTATTTCTGTGAAGCAGGCACAGTGTAACTAAGCATTTATTTCCTACTGTCAGTAGGCGCCGCTGATATGTTACAGATTATTACTGGGTGAAAGTTTCCCACGAATAAGTTTAGCGAGAAGATAATTCGTGAATTTGAAGTGAGTTTTTATACATTACACAACGCGCATGCACCCTTTATTTTGTTTAGGGAAATTTGAATACCACTGATTTTTGACATAGTAGGGACAACACTCTTAACGATTCAAGAAAAACGAGTATTTGTTTTAGACGAGAAAACAGGAATGGTATTTACAGTTTTTAGCAGTACCAATGACGTGAAAATATTCTAGAAGGTATTATCCCACTAGCACCAATTCAATGGCGTTGTCAGCAGTGTCTACATCATTCATGGCTATTATTACCCATGCTTTCAAAAGGTTCTGGTGTAACGATATTGGTAATTGTGACGGTCTTGTGATGGCCATAATTTTGACCTAACTTTTATATCAACTGTCCAGCTCTATTTCAGAAAAGTAAATAAAAGGTAAAGTAAAAAGGCATATTTCTAATTATTCGACTCTAACACATTCAGCTATGCCGTGGCACGATATCTCGTAGTTGCAAAATGTTCCTCACGTTTCTTCGCGCAAATCACATGCCAACGAGCCTTCATGTGTTTGTTTGATGTTAAGCAATTACGCACCGATGAAAAACATTTACAATCACAGCTTTATCAATGTGAAACAGGGCAAAGAAAACGGCTTCGGCAAAGCCGACTGCCCAGTCAGAATAACGGAATTAACTGAAGAACACAACAAAGTGAACAATGCAAGACAAACCAACAAAGAAGCGTGCAATGCATCCATGCATCACGTTCTCTGGCATTGCGTTATAACATGCACACAAATCCGCTCGCTCTGTCAAAACATCTTTCTTTAAAAAACTATTCGCCGTTTCTTTGAACACGCATAGAATCTCAGAGAAACATGTGAAGCTACATTAGTTAAAATTCAGGGTATAGATTCTTGATGGCATCTTTTAAGCTGCTAATTTCTGTCTCAAACAATGCCCTTCTGCGCGGCAGGCGCCAGAGTGGCAGCGGTGCCACGACCGACACCAAGGGCCACTCGAGCGGCACATCGTACTGGTGGTTCGTGGTTGGCGCCGTCCCAGTGGCCACATTCCTGCTCGTCACCATACCCATCGCCGCTTTCCTCAAGAGCTTCGTGGGTGAGTGCCAGAAAATGGCGTCTTATCATCGAGCATTGCTTATTTGCAGTCACGCAGTGCGTTCCTAATAAATATTTCTAAAAGTTCCTAATGTTCAGATGTACAAGCAAACTTTCAGGCATTTGAATAGCTCTATGTGTATACTGTGTAAAGCTATGTTATAGACACCATAATTTTGTTTGCATCACTCTCCTCTGCGGCGTCACTAACCAACACTTATAGGCCTACTCTTGCTCTGAAAAGAAATAAAGAAAAAAATACCTCTTCACAAGGCGCTGAGGTGTGCGTGCTGCAAAATAGCCCCAAAATTTCACATTTTGGACGTGGTGAAAAGCTTTGGGTCATAAACGAATTTAGGTAATTGATTTTTGTCAATTAACCACGTATTAAAATTATGTCATTAGAGCAGCGGAGAGCGCCTACATGGCCGGCAACTCCATAGGTGGTTTTTGATCAAATATCCAAACGCGCCTGTCTACACCCACTACTAACACCCTGTTAGTCATGAACATAGCCTGCGAGGGGGGTGGGGTGGGTTCAGCCATTTTTTTTTTCTTCGAAAGCTTTCAGTGTTGCTTGCGCATATATGCACGCACACATAACGCCTGCACGAACATACGCATAAAGTATGGTTGAACCTACCGCCGAAAATAATTTCTGCATACGCCACTACTGTGTGTTTTTTATTCGTCATTGCATAGCGGCAGTTTCGCTGCGTCATGATTACCACATCTCCGCAAGCTGCCTGTTTCAGCCATTTTCAAATTTGTTGGTATAGTGTTTTTTGTCGCTTGATTGGTTGTACTTGCGCAATCACTTCGTCTTATCCTTCGGGCTGCCTCCTGCAGAATCTCGTCGCGTCTTATTTTTGTTTATGCGGGACGAAACTTACTGATGGCGCACGGCAAAACGTAAACTGTGGCTCTGCTTCTCGCCATGATTGTTTATTTTTTGCACTAAATTGGGGCTGCCTGATATTTTCCTTGATTCAGGATTCGACAGAGTACGAATATGCGAGAGCCGGGCTTGCAGGGAAGCCGGTGAGTAGCGTTTTCTTTTTTAAGTCACTACTTAAGCACTATATTAGTGAGGGTCAAAAGAAGTCTATAGCTTTGTGCGTAGTAGTCTGAATACAGCTAACATTGTTAAAATACTGTCGTTAATGTGGCACTTTTGCAAGAATTCAGCTTATGCAATATGATAAACACCTCAATTCGAAAAACATTCCGCATTGTTGCAATCGCATTCATTGTTTTACCCTTGACGTGATACAAATCAAATTTATGTTCAATACTGCTATTTTATGAGTATTCTATGCAGCTTTGTGCTAAAACTTATATAGAATATGTTTTTATCAAATAACAAAAACTCATAACGAAAAGACGTTGCGTATTTCAAAAATTTAGCGCAAAGGAACAGAGAAAAAGGCAAGAAATCTATACAACTAGCAAATAGTCGCAACTCGAGTTTTCTTGATGTGAACGTAACATATATATGATTACGAAATGAGGTATGCTAAAAATATCTCATGGTGTAAAATAATATTTAGAAGTGCCAAAATTACGAAATATACTCCCGCGAATACCTGGTACAGTGACGAGCAGGGTGGGAGGGTGGATGAGCGAACATATTCATATTTAGTGGATGTTTACAAATGTTTTGATTTGAAAGAAAGTTTCTCCTGTACACATCTCGCATAGGGGTCACTTTTTAAGGATATTCGGCGTCTTGATTGCAGCAACATCTTCCTAATGAGTAAATTGTAGGCGCTATTCTTGAAGTGTCCCGTTTTCAGTCCGCAGTTACGTTTCAGTCCAAGGTGTCTGACAACAAAAAGGGGTGTCTCACAACAAAAAAGCCTATGATAAGGCTCGTCTGTGTAGCTAGCCCTAACAAATCGTGATCAGTCACAATAGAAGGGACAATATTGCGAGCACCCTATAGCAATACTACCGAGTGATCACGCAGTAAAAAAAATAAGAGACAAAAAAATCTCATGAGCCATCCACGAGAAGGTGGCGAAAGCTCAATGGGCCACGTGTTTAGTACTCCTGAAATATAACATCGCCTAAGCAGGGCAGGAATTTGGCGAACAGTCCTGTTTTGTCGAACGTTACTAATGATTCCTTGCATTAGAAAACTATAGCAACAACTATACGAATTGCGAAACAAATGGCACATGAATGAACGCTACTGATGTAGCAGAACACCGTATGTTCCGCTGATGTTTCAAGTGCATGGAAGAAGAAAAAGCACAGTATAGACTGCGGACATCAAGAAAAGACCTAAGCCAATGAGTGTATCGGCGGGTCTTTTCATTTGTAGGCTACGATTGCTGCTCCATATTTATAGAAGTAATTTATTCTGGGTTTTTATGGGCTTCTTTCTATTGTTTTCAAACAATGCGCAGGGCTCCTCTATTGTCCCTTATCTTTCACGATGGACAAAACTATTCACAACATGTCTTTGGAATGTCGTGTATGGTGCTTATTTTCATTGCTGTCATCATTATGCTCAAGGTAGTGACTTGCTGCTGTTTTCTTCATAACAAAAGAACATGAAAGACAAGCTTACAACCATCAATCAATAGCCACAATAATCAAGCCACGCGATTGAATTCTTTCTGGTCAGTCGCACTCCACGATGCTTTTCTAGGGAAAATGTAAATGTTGGATATTCGAAGGCTATTTTTGAATGATTTGTTTTTCCACAGTTGTAGACTAGAGATCTTTTACCCAAAGCATTTGATTAGTCTGACTGTGAGCGTTTTTTGTGACATGATATTTGGGGCAAACTTTACTTAATGAAAACACACGAGAATCTTTCTGTAGCAGCCAATGAAACCGAGGGTAAAAGAACGGCACGTGAAATCACACTTCACTGAACGCCATTAGCACCTGAGATCACCTGCCCGCATGTAGCCGACTTAATTCACTTAAAACTCGGTCTTTCTTTTTCATGTACTAGCTTTAGTAACCAAAATAAAACTACGAGTTTTAGGTAAATATATGTGAAGCAGGTTGGTGTTTGCCTACTAGAAGGCGTTACGATGCGCAAAAAACACAATAAAATAGGAGGCCGTATAGGATGAACTAGCACCAACTGCTATAAGCTGAAGTTTAATAATGGAAACAACAGAAATCTGCTTGTCAAAACTGACCGTCACTATCATCACGTGCTCAAACTCTATTGCAACATGAAGATAATCACGTTTTGTTCAAGGGCTACTGACGTGTCAATAATGAAAGTGCTTTTTTGCGCACGAAATTCAAAGTGCTTCGAGAATCTTCCTCTCTAATCCATAGGTGAAATTTGCTGAGAATTTTGCCCAATTAGAAGTTAGAAACCCGCCTCGGTGGTCTAGTGGCTAAAGCGCTCGGCTGCTGACCCGCAGGTCGCGGAATGGAGACCCGGCCAAGATGGTTGCGCTTTCAGTGGAGGTGAAAATGCTTGGGGCCATGTGCTTGGTTTTAGGTGCACGTTAAATAAATCGAGGTGGTCGAAATTCCCGGAGCCTGCACTACGGCGTCTTTCATAAGCATATGGTTAATTTGAGACGTTAAACCGAACAATTTTACATTATTAGGAGTTGGACTGTAGTTCCAGCGCTACAGGGCTCAGCCAAATGCCCGCCAGCGTTTGGTTTACTGCCTAGTTGCACTTTTGCGCCCTGTCATTTAAACTTGGTTTGCGCTAGTGTGTTTTAAGTGTTTCTTTCTAACATATTTTTGCGTAGCATTACATCTTCCGATTTAAAATATAACTCCTATACAAACTCAGTCACGAAGTGCACCAGGAACTCTAGGTGGTAATATTTGATAACAAAATTTCTTGACGTTGCCTGCACCAAGGCTTTTATTTCAAGACAGTTTGACTTGCCCAGAGCGTGGGTTTGCTTATGTCATGTCGTGTCATCA
>WOVY01007430.1:0-21281 GCA_013436015.1 Rhipicephalus annulatus
AAACAAAATACATCATCGTATGATGAAGCACATGTAGAAGCAGCCATGAGCAAACTGGAACTTGAGCAGTGCGTGTCATAGAGTTCATTCATTATTTGTGCGTCATGAAAGGGGTACATTCTGTCGAGACTCTCTCCGCATATCAACGTAACACTGTACGGAGATGTAGTAATAAAAATATAGAGGTGCTGCCCACAGTGAATTGCACTGTCGGTAAAAAGAACATGAAATGTTTTTCTCATGAAAACAAGGTCAGATAGCGAGATGAGTGCAGCGCTGTCGGGATGACTGGCATATAGACCGACACTATCGTCGATGAGTTTGCAGGCAAATTGGTGTCGTGTTTTGCGAGTGCCTTGCTTGCAGCCTACGGAATGTTGGCCAGCGTCAAATAAGATTGATGAGAGCTCTGTTTCAGCTGGTGCGTCATGAATGACGACATCATTGCGGGAGAGCAAAGCCCCCCTAAGATTACGTCGTCAATTCATGCAGGAATAAAATAGATTCGACGGCGTACACAGCGTCCTGAATCATGAGGCGGACTGTGCGCACACAGTGGGGCGAATTCGTTGGCGGTACGGAAAGTGGCACCGTCAACGTTGAGCATAATTGACAGTTTACGTCCATGGCAGATACGGTGGCTCCGTATCGACAAGTGGCAATGCGTGAATACCATAAAAAAACGTCTAACGTTCGGTAGGCTTTTCTGAGGGCTTACACAGTTTAAACAGCGTCGCAGCACTTGCCGCGCAGTATGGCGACGACTTTTCTGGTCACCTGCGAGTGCATGAACCGCATCGTGGACATTGAGCGACGCGTGGAGATTGAGCGGCGTTTATATGGTGGAGGCGCTAGATAGGATGACTCACCCTATAGTTTCAGGTTTTGCTCCAGCAATAATAACATCACCCAATAGTTCCTGTCGCACTTACGTTGGTTGTAATCGTTATTGTGCCCAGGAAAGAGAAAAATCATTTAATTTTCCACTTCGTTCGTTTACAGCGGGGTCTCCTCTTTGCAGACAATGCGGACAGGTAGTACACGAGAGGTTATTGCGGAGCTGCCTGGTTCGTCATAAATCACTTGCGAAGTAACATTAAGACAGTCAAAGAAGTGTGTTCCACACTCGCCCTCATGGCTATTAGTGGCGGTGACCAGCATTGTGATAATAATTGCACATATATATTCCATAAGACGGAAGGGTGATGACCACCACTGTAGCTCAGCCGGTAGAGCATCGAACAAGCTACTCGCAGGTATCATGCTTTATCCCCTGCAGCTGAAATTGTCTTGTCTTACACCTTTTATTTGTTGCAATAACTACTGATAACTTTAGGATACACTGGTAGGGATCACTGTCTTTTATTATGCGTTATGATTGTTCGCAAGGCGTTGGTATGGTTCTGTTAAACTGTTGAAAGCGTAAGCCCTCTTACTGTTAGAGCTCTGAATAACACCAAATTTTTATGGGGGTAGTATGCTACGCCACCGACCGCCAGTAGTTAGTGCAATCATCCACCCCCATCGAGGCACTCTCTCAGAACACTCAGTACGGTGTGAGCACAAGCGACAAAGACAACATAAAGACAGTTTTATTCTATCCTCAGTCACCTACTGCAACTACGTTTTCAGATTACCGCTTTTTTGAAATTGTATTTTTTTAGTCTGTTGTACTTCCTGAGAGTACCAGCCAAACGTTTGTTATGTTTGATTATGGAATATTTGAGGCAACCAACAAAATAAAGGGAACCATTTTACTGTATTGTACAAAAAGACAAGGTTGTCTAGGTAATTTAACTAAGAAATTTGCGTGCCGTCATGAAATAGTTAAAGGTTTTGTGTTCACATGTCTACTACTAAGTACGACACGTGAAACTTTACAGGAGCTTTTTAGGCAATCTTAAGAAGGTTAGCTGACAGTATGCCCTTCTTAACGTACATGACAAACGTACAAGAGTCATTAGATTCGGTTTGACGTAAAAGTCAAGCACGTCTTCACTGAAGAATCTCAATGTTTATTGTGCATGAGCGTGTGAAAGTGCACGCAATGTGTATTGGCATTGGTGGCTATATCCAAGTTTAACGTAAATGCAACCACTTTGATCCTTGGTGGAAGATGTTCAAACTAACGATTAGCCTTATTGTTCATTAATATACCCTTGTGGCATCCAAGAGCTCTAGAAAGGGTATGGTAAAAATTCTGCGCCAAAAAGGACATCTAAAGGCACATACCAACGTGGTCACTTGATTTGCATCTATACAAAGCATCGTTACTTAAGAGAAAAAGAAGTTGGACTTGTCAATATTCAACCTACCATGTAACGCTAAGCGAACGACAGAAGTCGAGTTCATAGCTTAGGCAGTGAACGCACGAAGCCGCTTTACTTAAGCACTATATCGAGCACTCCCCGTGCTTCATAAGTCCATACACAATCTAGCGTTTCTGTGTCCTTGTTCCATCAAAAGGTTTAGTCAGCGACACTGTACTGAAGTAGTGGGACAAATTATTATCCCAATGCGATGGTGCGCAACAAAAAACGACATCAGAAATATCGGAATACAATACACGGTCAAGAAACGCTCTTTGTGCACGCGGAAGTTAATACTTTGGTGACATACGTCACACGTCTGGAGAACACAAAGAATTGGCGGCTGATTTATTAACTAAGTGCTAATGATGGAGCTAAGCTAGGTTCCTAGATTCATGTTGTAAACATTGAAATCGCCGACAAGTTCAAAGGATGAACGGATAATTGGACGTTCGCATGAATGGATGGATGAACAAATGCATGAACGGAAATCCTGATTGACGCATGTCAGAAAGATGCATAGAAGGACGCACGGAGGGATTCTGAGTGGTACGAAATCACCAAGAGATGCACGGGTAGAAGTAAGGACAGATACACGTATAGGTGAGCAGACGGATGCATGCACGGATAGATGGAAATATAGAAGGACAGTTGAATGGGCAGATGGATAGACAGTGTATGGTGTATTTTTTACCTACATGCGTGCCATGAATGCCCTATGTATGGTACAAACGGAAGGCCGACGCAAACCTTTGACGACGGCGACAACATCCGTAATGCGAGCAATACAAGCTTCGCTGCCAAATTAGCAGTGCACGTTCCTGTGTGGTTGCTAAACCAAATCACAACCCTTGTCACATTGTGTCACAGGAAGTGTTGCGGTAGGCTCAGTGTTGCGGTAGGCCTCCGCATCGCTGAGCCTACCGCAACACTTCCGGTCGGCTCGCGTTGGTGCGCCAATGCAGTAATTCATTTCAACAGTCCTATATATGGCGACATTCGATACCACTCTCCAATCATTACTGGTAGACTGCCACTATCCCTCAAAAGGAAGGTATATTAGCTGCATCTTGCCGGCACTTACCAACGGAACAAAATCCTGGAGGCTCACAATGAGGGTCCAGCTCAATTGATTGATTTGTGGGGTTTAACGTCCCAAAACCACCATTTGATTATGAGAGACGCCGTAGTGGAGGGCTCCGGAAATTTTGACCACCTGGGGTTCTTTAACGTGCACCCAAATCTGAGTACACGGGCCTACAACATTTCCGCCTCCATCGGAAATGCAGCCGCCGCAGCCGGGAATCGAACCCGCGACCTGCGGGTCAGCAGCCGAGTACCTTAGCCACTAGACCACCGCGGCGGGGCGGGTCCAGCTCAAATAGAGGACGAAACAGAGAGTTATGGAAAGAAAAATGATAGGTGTAACCTTAAAAGGGTCATGATATGGTCCACCAACAACTGCCAGTTTTCAGCGAAAAACGAAGGTAGAGCGTCGTATTTCCTTGTACGCGTGTAAATACTGGACTGTAAGAGATTATTTCAGCCCAAAATAAGCCGTACAGGTCATCGGCTGTTCCGCCCAACGCCGGTGACCGCCGTTAAGTTACGAGTTTCGTGACGTCACAAGCCGAAGGAGCAGTGTCGTCTTTTTCCAAACAGCACCGACCGCACGTGGTTAGTGTTGCAAATGTTGCTTGCTGCCTTATCTGCACGTGTCAGTGAGGTGCAAGCGTTGCCGTGTGCTACCGGTATCATCACTAGACGCGGCGGTGACGTCGTGCACGTTGCGCAATTCTGACTTCGACTACGTCGCCACCAGCTCAAGCGACTAAGAAAGCGCCGAAGGCCCTGTGAACCAAGATGCCAATCACCTCGTCCTTGTGACAGACGTTGCATGTGGCTTTCCGCAATGATAAGTAGCTTTATTTCAATTCTGTCAGGTTGAAAACCTAGCTTAGGATAAGGGTGACCGTCGATGCTGCATTCGCGAGCAAGTGTTATTTAGCGCCCTGCATTGGCAAAGCGTGCAGGTTTTTGTTGGCTAGCATACGCGCGTGCACAACTTTTGGTGCTGAACATAAGAAATAAGTGGTCGTAGCAATGCTGCACATTGGGATCGTTATTTTTCCGTCGATAGTTGCGTGCGGCACACGTAAATGCTCAAGCGAATGACATGTCAGTGCTGTGCTAGGGTTACCCACAGTATACATTTGGGCCAATTCTTTGCTTTAACTATGTCGATTGCTTTCGGTCCCGGTAAAAAATGGCAAGTGGGACGCTCAATCATGGCTTTGCTTGCGATGAGTTTCAATAAATATTTATCTGTAGCGGTAAACGGCATAAGCAGTGCACATTTACAGGACACTTTTTGACCTCCGAAATTGCTTGCTGCAAATACTAGCGCTACATAGGTGCCGCGGTGGCATTGTTGATGACCACCTAAATGACCCCTAGAAGTAATTTAGTTCCAGTGGCAAGTTGAACAACAGAGAAAACGTTCAGTTGCAAGCGCAGTTGACCATGGCACACTACTGTCCTCCAGAATGCAGACCATGCAGCAGCTCGCAGAGCACGTGGTTATCGACGTCACGGCTAGCCACCGCGCCAGTGTTGCCCGACTCTCAGGCCACTCGCTTGTTTATAACAATATTCCAATAGAAATACGGCTCAACCAAATTCGCTCGAATTTTGCCAGAATGTTTGTGAACGTACAAGAATCAACTAGAAAAAACACAGATTATGTTTAAAGATTGGGTGTCGCGAACTCTTCAAGAAACAAAAAGAGAGATGAGTAGATTCAATTCAATTCAATTCAATTTCAATGCAATTTTAAAAATTGAATTGAAAGTAAATTGAATTGAAGATCAAGGAACACACCGGGGTTGAGGTCATCATAGTTGAATTAAGAAGAAGAAATCAACATGGGCCAGGCATGAGTGCGTAGGAAGGATAACCACTGATCATTAAAAGTTACAAACTGAATTTCCATAGAAGGCAAGTGAGTTAGGGGGAGACAGAAAGTTGGGGGGGGGAGCAGAATAGATGAAGAAGTTTGCAGGTATACAGTGCCAGCTGGCAATAGCAAGCGAAGGACCGAGTTGACAGGGCGGATCATAGAAGAGGCCTTTGTCCTGCAGTGGAGGTAGTCAAGCCGATAATGATGGTGATGATAATAATGATGTTGGTATGGATATTTCACCCTTGCTGACTATGCGCCTAGTGTGGAGGACAAAGTATGACAATAATGAGGCACGTTTTTAAATTTACACGCATGTTTTTACCGATGGTCGCTGAATGCCTAAGACGCGTGGGAACCACCATCGCAGGCCAAGGAGTTATGGGCTCCCAAGTCATCCGCAGGAAGAATATTTCTTCCTCCTGGTTAAATGTGTAGCTTGTTAGATGCACGGCTTGTCATGCATTCGTAGATATCGCGTGGCATGAACACGCTCACAATTGAACAATGAAGACCTTCAAAAAGTATAATTGCTCTGAACAGTGTTAACATATTTGGGCAAGGTCTAACATATTATATTTGAGAGAAATAACAATCGGGTATTTAAAATAACTTGAAATACCTAAAACACTTTGAAACACGCAGCTTAGACTTGCGCCACTCAGAGAGGGTGCCACCACCTCACCAAAGGCGCGATTGTACTCCAACCGGGACCTTCAATGCTACACGCCAAGAGTGAAAATACCCGATGCAACTGCCATCAAATGATGCTACTATCGCCTGGCGTGAAATGAAGGAAGTCGACAAAGCGTGGCAGAAAGTGGCAGATCAAGTTTGCAATTTATCTCAACAAGGTTGTAGTCGTACGGAGAAAGCGATATGTGCATACCTTTTTCTCTGTCTTTTAGAAACTGACTTCATTGATTGTGAACTCAGCAATTCGACAACTACAAACTGAAATGTGTGGGTTTTTATGCTAAATGTTTCTTCAGGTTAGACAGAATTAGTGCTATATTCACGAAAAATTTTTGGTTCATTGATAAGTCGAATTTAACGTTCCATAACCACTATATGATTATGGGAGACGCTGTATTCGAAGGCTCCAGTAATTTTGGCCATCTGAGGTTCTTTTAGGTGCTCCCAAATCTAAACATACGGGCCTGCAGCTCTTTCGCTTCCATCAAAAATGCAGCCACTGCAACCGCGTTTTCATCCCGGAAATCAAGGGTGAGCAGTCAAGTACCATAGCTACGAGACTGCCATGGCGTCGCCATTGAATTTAAAACTACGTGAACAGCCTCATCAGAATTCATGCGTTGTCATCTGAACCTGTTCGTGCGCGTTTCATGAACGTCGTTTTTGTGACGAAAATAAGCCGGTGATATATAGACCATGGCATAAAACACTTTCAGGTTAAATGTGAAATGTCGCACAAGTCTTCTTTCGGCAGTTGGTTGATAAGTGTGTATGCACTGTACTTTAATGGAGGTGATCGCAATCTCTGCAGTGCCGTTTTCAGGCCGCAACTGAACGAGATGTATCGCAGCCGCTCTCTACCACTCCGACACGTAACATGTAAACATGTACAAAGCGGCAGATGGAAGGCACGTGCCACAAAACTTGCACAGTTCAGATAATACTAATGCACGCAATTCACCCTGTAGAGTTTACATTGTTTCTTGCTCAGGGCTCTCTTTGCACTTTTTCAAACTTGATAGATTGAATTGCTCATGTAAATTGGCATCTTGATGTATTTATTGTGTAGAGCATGTACACAATCACACAGGTCACAATTTTACATTTTGTATGCCTTGCAGTTCACCGAAGCATCTGAAGCAGCGTCTGCGCGACATTTTTTTTACACTGTCAGTATCGTACTCACTCCTGAGACAGACAACAGAAAAAGATTGCTAATCATATGATGGTTTTGGGACGTTAAACCCCACATACCAATCAATCAAGAAAAAGATTGCTTTCCGTTGCCGTGCATGCTCATATAATTCTTACGAATTGCCTATGAAACCTACATGAAGGTCCTAACTAAGTGACTATGAGGCTCTTTGATGATATCTAACAGAAGCTCATTTCTCAGACGCTCGGAAGCTCTTTAGATTATATTAATCAGTAGAGTGCGAGGTTGACCGATTTGCGCATGCGTTCCCGCTCCGCACGGCCTTCCGAAGCGCTGCCAGGTTTTCGATCAACAAAGTGGACGATTGGGCCGCTTGGTGATTCATGTTCTAAGTGTACTACGTGGTCTAAAACACGGACGGAAAAAAACAAGGGCTGCGCTTGTCTTTGTCTTTTTTCGTCCGTGTTTTCTACCGCGTAGTACACTTGGATCGATCAACAAGTCGCTTTGGCAGAACCAGGCCTTCCTGAAGCGCAACTTCGTATGGCAAATGAAGCACATTCAGTTCTTCATTAAACAAGCATAGAATAGATCAGATTACATAAGCTTAAGTGACTTCCAGCAGTTTTTCTGAACTGATGATAGTAAATAGGAAGCGTCGTAAAGCCGCTGCAGTAATATCGTCGCTAAGGCAGGGTTGTATACCTTCCCCACAAAATTTTGCAATTTAAACAGAACCATTCGCTCCAAGTAAAAAAATTTAGCCTAATAATGTTTTCAGCACTCAGGTGAAAGTCCATGTGAACGCTCTGGCCTATGCTGATGATATTGTGGTCGTACACAGAGCAAGAACATTTGCAAAGAAATATCTGTCCCCTCAAAATTCTGCTGAAATAGCTGCTGAAATTCATTATGAAGATTACCAAAATGTGTCTTCCATGCACATAAAGGGCAAAGTAGTAATGAACTGGCCCTCGATACGTGTTTTCAGATCCACAAAAGATTCTTCCATAACTCTTGCAAAATTGTATTTATTTTCTTCTACGTCCTCCCTTTCATTGTGTCATTGAACTCTAACTTCCTGCGAGAAGGTTATGGTGAATCGAATATATGCAGGCTCGCTTGCAGCTTTTCGCACTTGGAGGTTCACGTTGAAATACTTGTACGAGCAATATTGCTTGCATTCCACCGATGGCTTTCAACACCCTTTGGTTTTGGGCATTTGTTCTAGTTGCTGTAGCTATACCTCCACTCAAGGCAGTTAAAAAGAAGGTAAGTGACGGATGTTATGTTTTTGAACTACATTTTCGATGGTATTTCTCAATAATTGATACATTCAATTGAATATATAGCATTAAATTCAGCACACCAATATCAATTGTTTGTGTAAGTAAAAATACAACGTTATGACTACGATGTCTAATCCAAAATCAAGACTGGGGCCGACGGGGGGACACATGTAGTGGGGTAATCAGGGTGAACAGTGGAAGTGCCTAAAACAGGCTGGCCAACCTTTCAATATGAGGACCTATCTTTGCGAAGCTGCCTTCTCGTCCTTGGCGTGTTAGTTTTAAGGATATTAGTAGTGACATCACTTCCTGATGGTGGCGCATGTCTCTGTTGGTATTCGCCGTCTGAAAAACAAACTCTTCAAAGCAGAAAAGTGCAGCCCTTGCTTCATTTAAAGTTAGGCTGCAATGTTACACAGCATACTCTTCTCGAAGGTCTGGGGCAGGGGAAGCAAAAAAAGTGAAAAACAAAGAAAAAAGGGTTCAAATGCAAAGTAATAGTGGTGTGCTACAAGACGGTGGCCGCTATAGACATGAATTCATTGTAAGCGTAACATATTCGCAGTGCAGCGGCTACCTTGGCGTGTACAACCACACCGAACAGTTTCTTTATGAAAACTACGAGGCATAAAACTACTACCGGCTGTAGTCAATCAACTTGATTGTGAAGTAATGACCTTCGTGACGGCATTACGATGTGTACTTGTTGTACTTGTTGTGGTATGGCAGCGAACTCGAAGCGAAACATCAGCCAACCTTGCTACTTTCAATATGAAGTCAACAATATCTAAATTATTATCGTCATTGCTCTCAAGAAATAGGTTTTTAACAACAAACGCTGTTATTTTATAGTTGGTAGGATGTGTATCTGGCGAATGTGAAAAAAATAGGAACAGAAGGAGAGATGTCACGGGCACGTAAACCACATGAAATTGAGGTGTACATTGTTATTGATGGTCGTAGGGAGGCACTCTGCAACAGTGTATGTTAGTAGCCTTTTCTGTAACACAGTTGTTTTATCGGGACTAGGACCTACAGATCAGTTCGATGAAAGAAATTAACCAAACGAAGAAGCAGGAATCTACGGATCTAAGTGCTTGTCTAATTCCAGTAACTATTGTAAACTGCTGGACTAAAATTTGTGCATGCAGCAGTTATTTTTTATGAGACATATTCGCATGCTAGGACCCATAACATTGGCGATTGTGTCACTAATATATTTTAGCATGATATTGTTCACTTGCCTATATTGTCAAGAATCAGGAGTCATCGGCACCGTCTCTTTGCGACAAGCCTTTATAAAACCAAGGAGTGAAAGGCACGCATTGAGAGGAAGTATAACGCATGAATAAGACGTGACATGTAGCACTTCAACCACAGAGCACGGACGAGTGCTCGAGACTGCTTTGTAAATGACTTCATGTTAGCGTTATTTCAGAAGAACTGTCTCATTACCACGTTGGTGCATCACAGAATCATACAATAGCAACAAGCGCAGCCATTCAATGATTAACGTATGGATGCTTCAGCGCTACCGACATCTTACCTAGTCTCAACGAATATTTCTCACCATCATCAAAAACAGTAGCGTCAGGGCCACTCTGGTTAAGAAAACACAACATATCAAGATATTTCTGTCAGCGTTATGGAACTTACAGTGCACCGGGGAGCAAAAAAACCAGTTATGCTGAGCGTCTTTGTTCATCAACACTAACAGTGACCTGCCGCACTGTAACGTCCCCGCCACCTGCAGGTTTTAGCAAATATATGCTCCCTCATAAGAGAAATTCTTACCCTTCCGCGCTACTTACCCTTCCGCGCTACAATAAAGTTACGTAAAAATCATGGTCATATTTACGTACATACTGGGGTAATTTATGCACCTACTGGGGTAATTTTAGCTGATATGCCGGAGCGCTATCACGTGAACTAGATCTCGCCATGCTGCAGCCTTGAGACGACATTGCCATTACAGCTTTGGCCACCCATGATCTTTATAGCCTTCGTGGCCTCAACTAAAAAAGTCTTTCGCAATCGCTACTGAGTCACTCTTTTGAATTGCAAAATTAACTACGCAATACCAATATTTTCACAAAGCTGACACGCTAATTCACCTTCCTGAATCTTTTTGGGATGTAATTCACTTTTTCTTATCTTCTGCTGGGTCGAAAACGCGCTGTGCAGCGCCACAATCACACCAAGGATGCATCTCCGGTTTATCCACCTCCGAGCAGAAGATAATTAAGAGAAACGTGGACGAGATGCTCACTAGAGCATAATTGAACAGCAGTGTAGCCCATGAACGTACTCCTGTAGTTGTTCTAAAGAACGGTTGGGGATTCTCTTATCACAACCGGTATTTGTGCAAGGTCCCAAGGAACGTGGTATACGAGCTACCACGCATTGATGAGATTATAAATCGACTTAACGGGAATGAATAAATTTCTCAGTTCAAGCTGGCAGTTAAAAAAAACCCTTTTGTGCTTCCACACGTTTTTCATCAACTGATGTATTTTCGGCAATGCAACCCTCCGGCTACATCCAAGCGCATGATCAACTCCGTCCTCTGTGGCTTTAACAAGTAAATTTACCCTAGTTTCCTTGACAGTAATATAAAATTTTCACCAATTATTCCAATGTACATCAATAATCCTTCGTTTTCTTTGTTATTCGCATTGCATCAAAGTCCCATTTTATATGGTAGCAACTGACGATGGCCGGACACCTTGCCAACTTCCTTTGGCGTACGCACTGACCCTAGTGAAGTAGTACCTAAGCAGAATCTGATCGTGCATATTTGCACGTAAGATGCCGTACCTTCCTTCGGACTGCGCTCACACTTTAGTTGCTTTGCGAACAATTTTGTAAACAATGAACAGGCCCTCATGCACCTAATGAAGAAAAATATTCCCTCCTCTTTGGGCAAGGTGTAGGCTACAATATTTCTGCGCTCATTACTTTGACACCAAAACCTACTGTTGGCCCACTTGAGGAGTCCACCCCAAAAAAACGACCTACTTGAACGGTTTCACTCTGACGACGACCATGACGAAGAGGGTTCCATCTTAGTCTAGCGTCAAGCAGGGGGAGCCTGCATTATAGCCAATGCCAACAGTCTTTTCTCGGGTGCCAAAAGGAACTACTTTGCCAAAAGAAACTACTTATTCACCGAAGGGGAGTGCCTTGCTATCGTTTGGCTGGGAGGCACATTTCGGCCAAACTTACACGTGAAGATTTGGTGGTCATAAACAGTCACACGGCGCATTCTTCCAGCTCAGGTCCTGGAAAGAGGACATTAGGCGCCTGTTGTCGCTGCACGCTACGGCTTTAAGAATACAAGTGCGTGGCGATCTCCTATCTGGCCGCTTAGACCTTCGTGCTGAAAGCCTGTCCCGTCATCAGTGAACCGTCCTGACGTATTTCATGAAGAGCCACCATGTTCACTGTATATATGCTATGCAGAGATCCTTTTACTTATGACAATACCGAGAAGATGCGATCTACGAAGTCCGATCCGTCCACTCGACAGTAATGCTTTAGGACAGCCAGACGTACCGTCGCAGGGGCCACACATTTTCACGCGGACAGCTTATGGTAGCACCTTGCCACCTAGGCATTAATATAGTCTCATCGGTCTGCTCCTTGAGAGCCACACTTCCGGTAGCCATGTTGTTCCTCGAATGGTTGACCCTAGGAATGTTTAGGTTACTGGGACAGTTTTTATCGCTATGGGTACAGCTTAGTGATGTACGACCAGCGCGAACGCCACCAAACAATACGTGATCCCACGAGAACTTATGCAGTCGCTTGACCAACTTTCCCACCTTATTTTTCTGGTTGCCTTGATTTCCTGACATCTTTCCCGTATGTACTTTTGGCAACAAGAGGGTAAATGTTTCCACAACGTACACAACCTGCCATGCAATTGCACAGGACCTACTAACCTGTGGTGCTGCGAATATTAGCTGTTTTCTGCCTCCTGTAAGAAGTTTTCTTCAACCGTGGTGCCCCCACAACTCCGCACAGATCGGGGACGCTTGTGTTTACATATTTTGAAGACCCGCTTTGCTGATGCGTGATAAATTAAATGTTTAAGACGGTGTGCCATTCATTCAATAATGAAGTTACCTAACGATTCAATCAGACTAGCTGGTATGCGCTCTATGTACTTCTCCTCTGGCCATCAAAACAGAGACGTAGCATTATTCGTTGTTTATACTCGCTTGTAATTGCACACGCCACAACACAAGTACTTTTATCGTGTTATCTTTTTGTTTCTACGACCAAATTTTACTGTTCCAGAACATTTTCACTGCAGCCCTTGATTCATTGACTGAATAGCGCCGTGAAGCTATCGCTATAGAGACCACACAGCCCAAAAAGTTGTCCGTCAACGTCTTCTAGCATCGCAAGATTATGAGCAGCAGTGCTACGAGGAGTGCCAGGGCAGCGTTTTATTTACCCTGCTTTCTGTTGAGCTGCTGTGGATACCGGCGCGGCATGTTTGAGACGGAAAAACAGTTTTTCCAGAGCGTACTACTACCGGGTATTACTAAGCCCGGGACAGTTGAAACGTAAGAGGAGAAAGAACTCGTTTCGCTGTCTACAGGCATTGTTTTTGCCCCCCCCCACTTTCAGTGCTATCATCTGGGGGTCATTTTATGAGACTATCGCACACTGCTGCCAGAGACGCAGAGCCGAGTGAGGCGCAGAGCCGAGTGAGGAATCAGCAGGGAAATGAGTGAGCCAGCGAGGCAGAAGTGTAAAAAAGTGAACAAGCATCACACAATGCTGATTTATTTCGTGACCACTCCGTGGTTTTGTGGCTGTCACCAGCTGCGTACAGCTGAGCTGAAAATCCTCGCTACGATCAGTGAGCTACAGTATCAACAAAGTGCAGGTGATGTTTCGCAGATGTACCGCAGGTACTTCGATTGTACACATAAAGAAAATGAAAGTCATGGTGGGTGCTTGCCTACTTGACATTAAGGCTCGTCAAGGAATACTGAATAAAATTCATTTGTACTCTGGAGGCTACTTCTCCACATGTCGCGTTCACTGTTCTGCACATTCCACGCAACATAAGACTCCGCAGTGACAACTGGCATAACCTCGTAACAACAGCTGAATTAGGCGCCGTAGCCGTTCGTCACAACCAGCGTCCGCCACCGCTATTGCGATAAATAAACTAATGAATTAGAAAAAGATAGCCAAAATTGCTTAGAACTTGAACTGGCCCTTTACGTCGAAGCTAAGTATTCTATCAAGTGGCTCCTATTATGCTTAAAAAGGTCTTCATATAAGTACTGTGTAATAATTTTATGTCACGCGAATAATCGCGTTAACACATGTAATATGTCGTTATAAATATTAAAAAAAACTGCAGGCCTGCGCGAAAAGAGCAGCACAGTCACAGCGATAGCTATATGAGTGGCCTTTCAGAGCATTTTCAAAACAGTCATTGAGTACCTACTGCAAGCACACTTGCTAGATACCCACTAAGGCATTTTTAATAAACCTTCGGGCAGTAAGCTGTCACTTTCACGTTCACTTTATTTCCTTAAAGACCCCACAGGGGGGGTGTTACATAAGGGGTGGGTTGCACAACAAAGATACAAAAGCCACAGGTTAACATTGCAGATGCATTGACACACTTTGAAGAAAACGTGATGGACAGGTGATTGAAACAACATCGTGGGGAAGGTCATTCCATTCTTTGGCGGCACGGCAGAGAAATGATGCAGAAAATGTTGAGGTGCAGATCGGGGTCGGAAGACTTGAAGTGGGTGGCCAGTGCGGGGAGAAATGCGTGCGGCGGGAGCGATGTAAGGTGGTTGGTGGAGTGAGCTGTGATACAACTTGTGTTACAGTGACAACGTGGCAATTCTGCGGCGAAGGGAAAGACTTAATAGACCGGATTCAATTTTAAGGGATGAAGCACAGACATCGTAAGAATAAGAAGACTGAATGAAGCGAGCGGCACGATTTTGAACTGCTTCGATAGCGTTGATCAGATAAACTTGGTGAGGGCTCCAGATGGGTGATGCGTATTTTAGTTTAGACCGGATTAGCGACTGATAGGCCACAAGACGAACGTGATACGGTGAGTGACGTAGGTTACGTTTTAGAAATCCTAATGATCGGTTGGCTGATGAAATCATGTTAATGATATACGTTCACCAACAAAGATCAGGGGTTATTGTTACACCAAGATACTTATAGGATACGGCTCTTTCGACTGGCATGTTAGCAATTTTATAGGAAAATCGGAGTGGGTTTTTGCGGCGGCGGAGGGAAACTAATTTGAATTTGTTAGGATTAAGGGTCATAAGCCAATGGTCACACCAGTTTAATACTTCATTAAGGTCATTCTGTAGTGCTGCTTGATCAAAAGTGTTGGTTATTTTGCGGTAGATGACAAAATCATCTGCAAACATACGAAGGTTGCAGGATAAATTGTTAGGTAAGTCGTTAATGTAGATTAGGAACAAAAGCGGGCCAAGGACAGACTTCTGTGGCACTCCTGACCTAACAGGAAGCGAGTTAGATTTGACGTTGTTAACGAAAACAAACTGAGTCAGAAATTGAGCAATCCAATTAAGAAGTTCAGCTGGTAGATTTATTCGAGAAAGTTTTTTTAGTAGGCGCTGGTGAGGAACTTTGTCGAAAGCTTTAGTGAAGTCAAGAAAAATAGCATCAGTTTGGAGGTTACCATCGAGGTTAGCATGCAGGTCGTGAAGGAAAAGGGCTAGTTGGGTTTCGCATGAGCGGCCTTTTCAAAATCCGTGTTGAGAGGAATGAAAGAAATTGTTAGAATCAAGAAAATGCATGACATGAGTGTATATGACGTGTTCCATGAGTTTGCAACACACGCTGGTTAATGATATGGGACGATTATTTAACGGGCAGTCTCTTTTACCTGTCTTGTGAACCGGAATGACCTTCCCACACTTCCAGTCGAGAGGCAGAATACCTGAGGAAAGTGACTGGGAAAACAGCAAAAACAAGAACTCGGCTGATATGTGCTTTGTGTTCTTTAACAGCTTGGATGTAATTTCGTCGGTACCCGCCGAGGATGACAGTTTCATTTTTTCTATTAAAGGCTCGTTCGCTATGCTAATTTCCTTCAATCACCTGAGAAGCGTGGTACCCGCTTAACACTTGCAAGGAGTTCGTGCCAATTGTTCATGCCGTGGGTAACGACGATGATAAATTACGGCGGAAGTGAGTATGCGCCACAGTTCATACAATAACAAGCTTTTGTAATTGGTTGGAGCATTGGATGGCCCACTTTTACGCTATTCGCATTGTGCGATGACTGGTTATTCTTTCGCTCTTTTAAAAGGCACTATAAATCGTAATAATGCGATTGCTTTTCCGACGCCAAGCCTGCCAAAGACAAGTTTGCCAACAAGTCACAGGCACCGGCGTAGCTCAGTGGTAGAATACTGGGCTGGAGCCCAGTAGACCTGGATTACGAGCCCCACTGTGGCTGAAGTGCAAGGTTTTTTTTTAATTCCGCCCAATGTAGTTACGGTAATCGGTGGCGGTGGTAGCGGACAACTGCGCGTGACCCGAGTTGTGATGTCATAACAACTTTCGCTGTAATTGGAATTCAAATGGGCTTCGCGCAACCATTTAGACCGTTAGAAAGTTTACCCATTATATTTCGCCCAGCCAGAGATCTTTATTCAAACGAGACGCAGCACAAACACTTTTAATATATTTAAAGTGTAATGTCCTAATGCTTATTGGACGGCTCCAGAACTTTCAACTACGTGGGGTTTTTTTACCGAGTGC
Organism: Rhipicephalus annulatus; assembly: GCA_013436015.1. Lineage (NCBI taxonomy): Eukaryota > Metazoa > Arthropoda > Arachnida > Ixodida > Ixodidae > Rhipicephalus > Rhipicephalus annulatus. The sequence continues at coordinate 16,210 of WOVY01007430.1, forward strand.
CTGAATTCAAGCACACTGGCCTTAATCACTTTCGCCTTCATCAAAAACGCAGCTGCCGAGGCTGGGAGTCGATCCCGCGATCTGCGGATCATCAGCCTTTTCCATTAGGCCGCTGTTGGGAATTTCACGAACACATTACAGATGTGTCGCGTGCACCACGGTTCTCCAAATAATGATAATAAAAGGCATAGTAGGTGCACCCCACATTACTGCAACCACACTGATTTAAGGTGTAGCGGCTATGTTTTATTATTTGTACTTCTTTCGCTTGGCCTTAAGACTGTCTACAACAGTCGGTTGAGGATGATAATTAGCTGTGGTCTTCAGCTGTTGACGCGAAGGTAGCAAGTCTGATCCCGAATGAGGTAGGCACCTCACGAAGATGGTAAAGTGGGAGAATTTCTTGCACTGTGAGACGAGTTTAGGACCTACATCTACAGATGTGACTGTGCGTCAAAGAACTCCGGGTTATGGAAATTTCCGAAGCCCTCAAATACGGCATCTCTCATAATCCTATGGTTGCTCTGGAATAAAAAAAAACCCAAGATATTTTTGTTAGCGCGTACGACGTAGTCAGAAAAGTCTCTCTTCCTGTTTTGTCTGTAGCGGTGTTGTGTGTTCCACGATTTCTGGGCAGGCTGAGTTGCGCTATTAGAGCTTTTTCCCTGATGACAGCAGCAGTTTTGTTGTTTTCAGTCTTTCTGTGCTGTTCTTTTCCGAAGGCACTTTAATCTATATTGCCTGTTGGTTCACTATGAAGGTCACTTGTAAGGCGCATGATCTGTCTGATCTCTGTTTGTCGCGGGTAGTTCGCTGAGCGTCCCCAGGAGCCTTTTTCGGGCACACGGAGTTTCAGGCCGAGTTGCGTTTTAGATGCGAAGCAGCTCTTTGAGTAGCCTGTGTGGCGCTGCCCCATGTGTCCGCACAATCCCTCATTGCAGGTGTTAGAGTGGCGCCAAGTATGTGAAGTCACAGCTGGGCGTTGATGTAACTCCTTTTCTCACCCGCAGATGCTGCCGGCTCCTCTTCCCACTCGCAACGCACTCCCCACTCGCTTCACCTTCTCCACTGGCTGCGACGCTCGACAGTACACAGTAAAATTTTTTACACCCTTATGGGTGTAAAAAGGGTGTTTTACAGATTTACACCTTTTTATGAATTTAACACCCTTTTCTTTGCTGGTACACCCTCAGAGAAGGGTGTAAACTGGCAAAAGGGTGTTATTATGCCGTTCGTGAGGGTGTTGAAGAACAGAAGGGTGTACACCTCTTATTGATGGAATAAAAATTGTTCCGTTTAACGTCCCAAAGTTGTCATATAATCATTAGAGACGCCGTACCGAAGGGCTCCGAAAATTTAAACCACCTGGGGTTATTTAGGATGCACCTAAGTCTAACTACACAGGTCTCGCACTATTTCTCGTCCATTAAAAATGTGGCCGCCGTGAACTGCCGGGATTCGATCCTGCGACTTGCGGGTCAACAGTTCAGCCCCATAAGCACCAGACCACCGGCGCGGGAGTGCAAGTGCAAGAATCGAGCTGCATCCATGCTTGCAAATAAAATACCACGCATATAGCGCAAGGAATGCATGCCTTTCCTAAGATAACAATGTCTTAGGGATGAAAAAAATCAAGGAAACGATTGAGGCATTGACAAATTTTACAGAATACTCTAAGAATAATTGAAAAAATGTAAAAGAGACTAACTTCTTCTCGCACTGTATGATTCGACATGCTTTGCCGCTTTATATCGTTCACATTATATGTGAATAAATGAATGGGCTACTGTCACGATACGGACAGCACATATTCATGTGTAGAAGCAATTGAGAAAAAAAGCTTGAATTTATTACAAAATCCCTTGCTCGGTCAAAAGCCGTTCGAGTGCAAGTCGTTTTCACAAGATTATCGAAGACGAGACGTGCTTGGTCGAAAAAGAAAACAATGCACTACCTTCTGCAACCATGCGGGAGCACGGGAAGTGATTCTTTAGGTCAAGAAATAAAGGTCAGAGAATGGCACGGTCAGTGCACGCAGCGCCTTTGCGAAGCGAAAGGGAGAAGGATACGAGAAGAGGGAGAGACGCCTCTCGCCCCCGCACACACACACACACACACACACACACACACACACACACACAATATCATATATATATATATATATATATATATATATATATATATATATATAGATATATATATATATATATATATATCATGAGTCTTACTCCGTCCACTGCAGGACAAAGGCCTCTCCCATGTTCCGCCAGTTAACCCGGTCCTGTGCTTGCTGCTGCCAATTTATACCCGCAAACTTCTTAATCTCATCTGCCCACCTAACCTTCTGTCTCCCCCTTAGGAATATATATATATATATATATATATATATATATATATATATATATATTGTGGGACACTGCGACCCATGCCGTAAAATTTGTATTTGCTATCTATTCTTTTTGACATCCCTTCGGGGGGGGGGGTATGAGGTGATCAGCAGGGGGGCACCGCAACCCCCGTAGAGTTACAGTGCCCCCCTCTCTATTTCTCTATGTACCTATAAGGATTTACATTGCCCCCTAAGTGACCAAGGGCCGCCCCCGCCCCCCTTCCCCCGTGGTGGGCACGCCTATGCATAGGCACCATCAATTATTGCAATAAAAGTTTGTGTGTAAATGTGTGTGTCAACAATAATTCGTTTCAAATTCAAGAACATGAGTGTTTTAGGTGATTATTACCGCTGTTGTTCATTTGTTAAAAATACATTGCACCTGCAAGCGTTTCAAACTTCGCGCGCTAAAGTCATATGCTAATTTGATTAGTAAAAGTAAAACTATTTTGCCCCCTTGGTTTTTATCTTATATATATTTACGTTTACTTTTTATACTTAAACAAATCACTAAAGCATTTTATTGCGCCATTGTACGTCTGCGGAGCTGTAACCACGTGACTTGTTTGGGCGTGTTTGCTTGCTAGTCGGGCGCTGCAGCTGGTCGGTTCTGCATCGTTTTTTTTCTCATTTTTTGAGGTGTGCTTGCGCGCTGCGTTTTTGTTTTGTGTTCTGCCGGTGCTGCCTATTACGAAGATGGACTCTACTCAAGCGAGGACGTGTGGCATCGCATTTTGGAACACTCGCCAGGTACGTGCCACATTCCTGCTGTCGGCGCTTTGTCAACACCGAGAGCGTGATAACGACGCCATGCTACGTTTTTCGTTACATGTGGGCGATAAGTGAGGTTTTGTGACGTAGCGAACCTGTTCGTGTGTGTGATTTCATCAGGATGAAGGCGTTTTTGTGGGAAGTCAAGCGTGGGCGAGCTTTTTCCTTCGATTCAAGCATGCTTCGGTGTGTGACACATGGCGCGTGCGTGCGCAGGGGGAATTCGGCGGCGGATTTGTGCGAGTTGTGACGGCGCCCGCCTCTGTCGGCAGTGGTGTTGGCAGGGAGCCCTGCTCGCGATGGACCAATATTTTGGTTAAATAATTGTTGGGTGAAGACGGCGTTTGTTAGCTGTAAGCGTTGATTACGCCTAGGGCGCGTATGTTATCTCTTAACTTGAGGATTTTTTTTTTGCATGCCTGTTCATATTGTGTGCTACAGGAGTCAACGGGTTCATATGTTGTACGTTTCATATGTTGTACGTCCAAAGTAGTTTAAAAACAATTTCATATGTTGTACGCCCTTTTTTAAAAACTGCTATCAGAAATTGCTGCGGGTAGCCGAACGTATGCCGGTGTATGCATCCACGTCGGCACGCATCTTTGAACTACCGTGTTACTCGAGTTCGCGTGCAGCATGCTGCCTCGTCTTAGGTACGGCTCGCAAGGCTTGCACGTATGTACGCTTACGTGTTTATGCAGCCCATTTACTCAAATCTGAGCTTACGTTATACACCCGCAACATAAGTTGTCTGATGCGTTCGGAACCCATGAATTTTGAGCCGTTCGTTAAACATGAACTGTATTTCCGAACGAAATTTTCATGGCTTATTAGGGCCGAATAACTGTAGCTTAACTGTGCGAGCCCTAATTCGATCAGTAGTTCATGCGGTAGAGCACATTTTATTTTATCCAGCTTGTTTTCGCTATGCTTAGATTTCATTACTTTGTGGTGGTTTATTAAATATTGTATGTGCCTCGCCCAAACTTTGTGTTCAAACTTTGCTAAGCACTTTTACTTGTACGAACAGTAAGAACAGTTTTAGACCATCACCTCCAAGGGCATTTATTAACAGATTACAAGCTTATGCCCGTCTGCTCAGAAACACACATGAAAACATTGAAAAACCACACACTGGCCACGAATAAAAGCACAGCCTTTGTCACTTGTGAATAGGGCTCCTGTGTGGGGGCCAAAACGTCATGCTTTCAATTGGGGTCAGCATGTTGTTTTAATTGTCTTCACATCAGATGACAAGCTTAAGTAAATTCTATAGGCATGCGCTACAGTTATAGAAGGGATCTGTGGTGTTTGGAGAAACGAATAAATTATTTAACGCTCAAAACTAGCAATAGTGTTATACATCATAGTATGCATACATAAGGCATGCACATGTTACTGTGAAAATGGAAAATTGGACAGTATGTTCATCTGACAGTCATGAATATAGACTGCATGTTTCCAAGCTGTTGGCATTGACGCAATTACACAACTTCTGAAATCAGTCTCATCAAATGTTTATTGTGTATTGCTAAATCGTGACCAATGCCTTCCAGTATTCTTGTTACTGAGATTGTGTGCAGAAGCTTGCATGCTTTATTGGGATGGTATTTAGCTCAAGATGGGTGCGTTGTATTAGCATTTCCACATTCTTTCCCATTATTTATCAGACAGCCTGTAATGAGGTGTCTGTTAGGAATGAGTGAGGGGCACTGCCTTTTTAGCCACCTGGAAATCATTGAATTAAAAGCCATAATTTAGCAGTTGACAATAGTAATTTAGTGAAACCAATTTTCTATGTTATCCGCATAATCGTCCTAATGTAGGCATCCGGAAGAAAGTACACTAGTTGTGTTCAAACTAAAATTCGTAATTTAATTTTGTGTTACCTCCAATGGATACTTGATCAAAG
>WOVY01007431.1:0-23711 GCA_013436015.1 Rhipicephalus annulatus
AGGCAGAAGGGAAAGGTAGAGACAGTGTTGCGACAGGTTGTGGGTGCTTCCGTACGATGGAACAGCCAGAAAAACTCCGCACATTCCATCGCGGGCGCGTGCGTGCGTCACCAGCACGTCACCTACAGGCATGCACGTGACCTACAGAGAGGAACCAATAGCGCGCGAGCAATCCTGCCGCTGGCGCTGGCATCCTCCTCGCACTCTTTCTTTTCTCTCTTTCTTGCGATGCGCGGCCAGCAATTCCAAATTCGCGTCCCGAAACGTCGCATGCGGCACGCCGCAGCATGCGACGCCGCACGTCGCATCGCACGGAAAATCGCACGTCTGTCTGGAAGGCCCCTATTGCTGCAACGGGCTCGTGGGCTGAGGTGGCTCGCTGTGCGTGCGCGACAGATCGGCGCGCCACCGCGTGATGACGCCGTTGAGTTGTTCGCGTCAGGCGGGCTGGCGTGCTGGCCTTGACACGGATTGCCTTTTTCAGAGGCATGGACGTTCGGTGTGGACTTGCAGGCATAAGAGTACTCTACTATGGGAGAGCTTAAAGCCGTCCCTTGCAAGGAGGTGGAGAAACAGTATAAGGAAAGTGAGTGGTTTAAGAGAATTTTATTTCCGGATATATCTTACACAGCTTATGTGCACACAGAAAAACGGACAATGGTGATCAATGCGTATGTACAATGCAAGCTGTTAATACAGCGAAAAGAACTTATTGCGTATGCAGCGACGTAAAATGCGAAAATTGTACAACAAAGACAAGACATTCATCACATAGATAGGGGGGGGGGGGGTTAGAAAAAGGGGGTAACGATTTAGAGCACAGGGTACTCTACTATGGGAGAGCTTATAGCCGTCCCGAGGGTCAACAATGGAACACGCTGTACGGTTGCTGCGGACGTGCAGCTTGATGCTTGATCTGGATAAGGCAGGACATTCATCGCATTGATTATGATCGCAACTGTGCGGAGTGACACATTTCTTTACTTATTTTTCCTAAGCCTCCGTGGTTTATCTAAATCATGTTTAAGAGTTTGCATGTCCAGCCAAATTGAATAATTAGTAATTTGTGCCGTTGAAACAGTCTTGATAATTAAATTACGCTCCCATTCTAACCTTTATTTAAGTGGCGAGGAGTAATAATATTGTTCAGAATGGTACTCTATTTTTTTTACCTCTGTAACACAAGACGAGCGTTTGTTTTCTCCCAGAATCTATTCGGATAACGAAGCTTTCGTCTCGTTTGCTCCGTAAAGTTTTTGAAGTTTTTCCTTTCTCCATGCGTAATGGGGTCGTATATTCTATTTATTTTATTCACGAGCATGTAACAAAACCATCCCAAGTAAATTAAAAGAAATTTGATTTACAGCCCCATTCCATGTTTGTAAACACAGGTAGGCCGACGTCGACATTATGGTTAAAATTATAGTGACGGCCACGTAACTTCCGCCATAAGCAGAACAAACGCCGCCACGCCTAAGGAGGTTTGTGTCTATTCTATGTCTTCTATAACACAGGCAGGCGCCGAGCGGATAGGCCGCTGTGCAGAGATCTAGCTTTTCATAACTTCTCGGTAGTACTGTGAATATATTGCTTGTGCCTGAAGACGAGCGCTTTTCTAAAGTGGCCGCTCTGGAACACTTACCATAATATTCGACCCTACGGTATACTACGGGAGCATTTTGGCCGAAATGGGGAAGCACGCAGCAGAAGGCACTCTCTCGGGTGACTCCAGGCGCTGTGGGTGGCAGTAGTGTTCGTGAAGTGAGTTAGGCTGGAGCGTTCCACGCGATAGCTGATCCGACACCGAAGACCACTACGGGTCCCGATTTGGCATTCCCGCTGCCCAGGTTTACAGCTCACTATATCACCAATTGATTCATTCGAGGCCCCGAAGAAAGCTTCTGTATTACGATCTTTCATATTTCTCATTCTCCCATTGAGCCAGTTATATCGCAGTAAATGCAGATTTGTTCCCACAGGAAGCGCCCGAAGCACAAGTTGTTTCCTTCCGGCACGAAGTAATTAAGCTCACCCAATGAGAAGGAAGTGAATGAGCGACGAAAAAAAATCTATTTTCACTGTTGAACAAAGAACATCCAGTGGATGTCCCGGGAAAAAAATCGCAGCATATCCACGGATTGAATGATGATGAGTGGGCGAAACATCCGTCCGTCTGTCTGTCAGGCGACGAGCACGAGCCGCTACGGCTTCGTGAGATACTGCCGGTTACGCCTGACGCAGGACAAGGTTAGACTAAGAGGAGCTTCGCCCCTAAAGTTCGAAAGTTGCAAAAACAAACAGACATTGATGCCAAGGAATGTATAGGGTACGTTATCTGAAGTAATTGTAGTGCTAATATGAAGAAAGAATGAAAGCGAGCGGAATCATTCAACGATAACTGGCCGTTGGCAGAGATCGCTCCAGCGACCTTCGATGAAGGCGTTCGATGGTCTACCACTCAGCTAACATCCACCTGTCCACTCCTAAGGTATACAGGGTGTTTCAAGAAATGTATCCAATATTCTTTAAAACACAGGAAAAGGCCCTATTTGCTCGCAGTCTACACAGTTGCTTTTTTTTTTGTAGCGACAGGCATATTAAATAGGTTGAACACATCGTATCGAAGTGCTTCATTCGAATCAAAGTGCTTAATTCCAAAAACTCATTGTCTCCTTGAGATTTGGGAAAAGCAGCCTTTAGTAATAACTGCAAATTAATGAAGTTCTCCAGAATTATGAGCCGAAACCGAAACCAAAGGACCGGTAAGCGCAACAAGCAGAAGACGAAAATGACGTCACTATCGAAAACAGCAGTTACAGGGGTGCAGTTTTTCCCCGTTCGATAACGCACGTGGGTCATGCGTGCTGTAATTGCGAGCGCATCCCACACAACGAAGCCAGTTGATGGTTGATATAACAACGCTCCCTAATTTCGGACGTCTCAGAAAAGTAAGGCAGTTGCGCTCCTTCACGTTTCGGTTTCACCGAAGAATTTAGGAGAGATTCATTAATTTTCAGTTACTCATAGAGGCCACTTTTCCGAAACCCCCAAGTGGCAATGGGTTCTTCGCATGAAGCACTTCAATTCTTCCATTTAACTTAACTGCTTAACTCCAGTAATTAAAAAGTTAATTATTATAACTTTCCTAATTGCTGTTAAAAATGAGGTCGTCAACCCATTTAAGATGTCTGCCACTACAGAAAAAGTAACTACGAAGACTGCGAGCAAATAACGCCTTTTGCTGACATTTTAAAAGAATATTGGACACATTTCTTGAAACATGGTTCGGTGCCTGCCAGCAGCGAGTTAAATCTTTTCGTCCACTTTTCTTCCCTCCGTCCATTAATTAAGAAATCAAGCTGCCGCCGCTTGCATCGTAGATTAAATATGCATATATGAGTAGAATTTCCTAAGCACACATACACGTATACCCAATGCAATGGACGTTGGCATTTCGGGAGGGGGGGGGGGGAATAAAAAGTCCCGCATCACCAAATAATTATGATTGCTCGTAAACTTTCTTAAACTGTGAGGGAATCAAGACCAAGACACAATTGTATGCAAACATTGAGAACACTGCGAGCACAGACTGCCAACTGTTTACTTTCTGGAAAGCAAGGAACAGATTTTTCAAGCAGGAACCATACGTGATTGATCCTTCAATCGCGCATCTGCCGGAAAAAAGTATTAACATACTGCTGATTAAGAGTGTAGCCGAAGGCAGCGTTCAAACGCGCATCTAGAAACGTGGCACCAATATCGCTTATGCTTTGCTCATGTGAAGAAGCAAACATGGAATAATACAAAAAAACACAAAAGCCGGTTGTGACATAATACCCTAAACTAGGATGAAAAGACGATCACCAGTGGCGTAGCCAGAGCGTGGCATACTGTACCCGTTCCCCCCGCCCCTTCCCGAAGTTTTTTTTTTTTTTTGCTATGGGATGCAGAGGGGGAAATGACCATTTCAGAGAGGAGCCACCTTATGCACAGAAATTACGAAATCAAGCCCCTTCCTCGAACAAAAATTTCTGCTTACGCCCTTAGTGATCACGACTGAAAGGAAGATTGCCGAATCGTATCCATAAAACCTGGTGAGAAATGTAATAGCACGCCGTCTATTTTATTGTTGATAGAAGTAGGTACACTTTCCTGTGAGTGCACGCCCTGTAAAAGCTGCCTTTTTGCATTGTTTGTTTGTTGGTTATTCATGCAAAATTAGGGTGAGCGTCAGATATTCGGAGGGGTCTTCATGCGGTTTATTATTCATTTGTTGAGCGTTCATTCTTTAATGTTTTCATCAAGCGATGTGTGTTTGTTGGTAATTCATGCAAAATTGGCGTGAGCGCCAGATAGGCGGAGGGGTCTTCCTATGGTTTATTATCCATTTGTTGAGCGTTCAATATGTAATTTTTTAGCAAGCAATACTGCTTGATGAAAACATTACATATTGAACGCTCAACAAAGAGATAATAAACCACCTCTTCACATCTATCGCTCAGCGATCTCTAGAAATGTCGAGAAGGAAGGGGTGATCGAGTCACTTCCTAGTTGCGTCACGGGTCGTGGAGATTACTAGAAAGGTCCCGCCCCTTCCCCAGCTATGGCTGTGCGGCGCGCCGACGAAACTTCGAAAACCCAGAACGAGCGTATAAAGGCAACCATCAAGCGAAGGCTTGTCCTACAGTGGCAAAGCGGTGCTTTCAACCAACGGCTGAAGGCTTGTCTTACAAGAAGCAGTTTAAATATGGTTTTCCCCCAGTGGGAGTAGATGTGTTCTGCAGTAACAGCGTGTGAGTGCTCGACGTGTTACCGGCGAAGAAGTTTGTGCGGCCAGTGGACGACGCGAGAGTTTCAAAGAAACCTCGGACGCAGTGGGACGACGACCGGTGCTGAATTTCGAGTGTTTCCTTGAAAAGAAGCATTCAAGCTTTGTTCCAAGAAATTTGGACTGGATACGTTTGACGAACATTTTTGTCTATAAGTATTTTTGTTGGTTAATGCACGAGACTGCATTGTAGCTCGTGTTGCTGTTTGTGCCCGTTGTTTTAAGTGTATTCGAGTATCTTGTGACTGGTGTCGTATTGTATTGGATAACTACCGAGTGTGAATGTTCGTGTGTTTATTGTTCTGCCTTATCTGAGAATATATTTTTGGTTTCGTTATCAACTCTCGGCTCTGCCTCATTTTTTGGACCAGAGCCGGCGTTTGTTGCGCGCCGTTTGTTACACTTAATTATCCGCGATTTCGTGGTGCAACTCAGGGGGCCGATACGTTAGCCCTTGGAATGAGCCAGGCAATCGCTTCCCTAATTAACGGGACTCGTGACACCTTCGGAACGCGCTTTAGCCCGTTACGGACAGCTCTCACGTTAGAACGGAAAGATCAAGTCAGCTCTGCTGCGTCGCGGGCCCGTTGGACTACCTTAACTCTTGTTTGAGTTCGGAGCTGGTAATAGCACCCTCCCATTTAGAAGGCGTGATGACTTCACCACAGCTTAACGCGGGGCACCATCAGAGCATGTGTTCAAATTATCTATATGTCATAGCAGAAGGATCATGTATTAGTTGGCTGCTTTTCGGAATAAGGCTTGGGCAATAGCACGGAGTTATGGTACGCCCCACTGAATAATCCTGAATGTCAGAGCTTGAGGTCTACTTATTTTTCTGTGTGTAGTTGGTATTGTCTCCGTGCCAGGTAAAAATGTTTTGTCAGCTCGTTAGACGAGATTGGAGGGTCCTGGTTTTCTAAAACACCAGTGGCGCGCCCCTCGATACTTGTCCTCGCGCAGCTATGTGAGCTGACTCGTTGACATTGGGCGGGGCTCTCTCAATGCATCACTTGTGAGCTGGGAACAAAACGAGTGTTTGTGGCTGGATCTCCTTGTCCTGAAGGATCCGCTAAGCCTGTTCCGACATTGTGCCCTTGGCAAGTGCTCTCCGCCGACCTCAAGTCGCTGTATATAGTTGACCTCCTGTTGTCCACGAAGACCAACGCGATCGCCACTTGCTCTGCTGTTTCAGTCATCCTCTTGCGGACCGTTGTGGATGCTCTCTGCCGCATACGCCTTCCCCTCGGGACACCATTCCGCATCGACGAAGCAACAGTCTCCGGCGTGTTCCTGAGCCCTTTGTGGTAGAGCCTTTGTCTTAGCCCACCTTATATATATACCCTTGTTATGGTCAGGGAGGGGGGGGGCATTTCGCAGGATGGGGACGATGATTTGTTCTTGTTGTTGACGAAAAATTCTGCAGAAGCGAGACCTAATTTCTATCGCTGGAATTCCCTGCTCCCGCAGGACGTGTGGACAGCCTGGCGAATTGCGTCCTCTCCTGTGCCTCCGCGATTTCTTCCAGCGTGTTATGCATGCCAAGACGAAGCAATTTGTCCGAGCTTGTGTAAAGCCCAAGAGCTCTCTTGACAACCTTTCTGATTAACGTATTGAGCTTATCACACTCCGTCCGACATCTGCCAGTTGTGCATGGCTGCCACGTAGGTGAAATGACACATCACAAGGCGTGTACCAGCCTGACGAGTTCGTTTACTCTAGGTCCCTGCTGTCTATTGGAAACCCTTCTTATCAGTCTCATGGCATGCATTGTCAGTTTTTTTTTCTTGCAAGTCTCGTTACCGTGAGGTTATTGGAGCCAAACAAAGAAACAATGCAAAAAAAAAAAGCTTTTACAGGGCGTGCGCTAAAAGGAAAGCAACTTCTGTCAATAATGAAATGGATGGTGTGCTATTACATTTGTCAACAGTTTTTATGATGCCATATATGACAATCTTCCTTTGAGTGAGTGTGTGTGTGTGTGTGTGTGTGTGTGTGTGTGTGTGTGTGTGTGTGTGTGTGTGTACATATACAAGGAAGGTAAATATCTTAAAACAAGATGCACCACTGCTTGCGAACACTTTTGATACTTAATAATAGAACTATTCTTATAATACAAAACATCGCCATAAATTTGCTTGCTTGTGATGGCGAGGCCAATAGAATATATGGAAAGCAGCAAATTTTAGGTGTTGATACAAAATGAGAACTGGTCACAATAAAATTACGCAGATTAACAGACGGGCTATATATACAATTGGCACTTTTAAGTATGTGTGTGTGTGTTGTTTCTATAGGTTTAATATGTATTAGGCCTTTCGGAAAGCAATAATTATATTTTCCGCCAAACTGGCATGATAAAACAGAGTCGTCACTGATGAATGTTACAACGTTACTTATACTCGGGTTTCTCGTGAAATAATGGAGCGATGTAGGCTCATATTAGGGACAATGTGCTCTGGATATCGTAGAGACTGCCGACAAAACAAGCGTATAATTTAATCATGGTTTTGATACTTCTCCTCCTAGCACACGGTAATGACTGTAACTGCGCTGACGGGTCCCGTCACTATAACGATAGCACTGCGTCGACGGGCCCCGTGACCATAGTCACTGCGTGGCTACTCATAGCCTCCTATATTTTCTGTGCCCGCTCGAAGGAGGCAGAGCCTCCGTCCGCGCTATCCCACCGGCTGACGCCGTTCTCCAAGAGATGGCGCCACCAGCCCTGGGGAGCGTGAAGGCAGTTTGTCTTGGATCGCCGCAGGCCGCAGTCGACGTGCGCGTTGTGTTCCCGCGATTGAAGAACTTGTGCGTGTTCTCGTGATTCCATGGCCTACTGCTGTGTTCCAAAGGGCAAATCTGATGCGAAACGTAAGGTACCGGGGATTTCGTTTCATGAAATTCCTAGTGACAGTGAAGCGAGGGCAGCCTGGTTGAAAGCCATCGCTAGGAAAGACTGGATGCCGAACACGACATCACGCTACTCCGTTGTGTGCAGCCGACATTTTCTCCTGACGGACTACAAAGAAGGATGTAAAACTCGAAAACTCAAGAGGAGTGCAACTCCCAGCGTGTTCGATGACTACCCGGAATACATGCAGCCGAAGCCGAAGAAACCGCGGAGTGATGCGGCTGCGAGGAAACGAGCGCTTGCTACTGACAACGCTGCTGCGCGGCCTCTCGAGACAAGGACTGCAACAGGCCTTTTTGTTGCAGCCGATGAAGACACCGTGCCTGCAGATGGACTTACTTCAAGTTTTAGCTATCCGGGTCTCGCAGAAGTTCCGTGCTTCACCGTACCACTACAAGTTTAGGTGGATGCTCCTTCTGAACCTACCTCAAAGCACGAAGCCACCCAGGTAGATGTTCGCAGTAGTATTTCTGTTTTAGAACGTCAGAAATTCAGACGAAAGGAGCGCGATTTAAAGACGCAAATACAACGGCTTCGTCAAACCATTGACAAATATAAAGAAGAACTGAAGCAATTAAAAGAAGATTGCAATTTGACTGCTTTTGCCAAGGTAGTTGATGCTGCGCGAGAAAAGCACGTAGGAGCCTGCATCCTCGTTTACTAGGTGAACAATTTCGCCAAAATCAGACCTACTTACTCCGAGGTTACTGTTCGTAATTGCATTGTGTTGAGAAATTTGTCAACAAAGGCCTATGAATTTATAAGAAGGGAAAATCTCTTGAAGCTTCCAAGCAGGGCCACGTTACAGAGGTTTCTGGGCGTGAATAATGGCGAAGTGGGATTTACAAGTCTCGTGAAAGAGCGTCTGAAAGCGGAACTAGAAAATCTGAGCCCCCAGCGAGCGAAAGTGTGTTCTCTAGTTGTTGACGAAATGAGAATACGGCAACGCCTGCAATACAACAAGCAGAGAGATGCCTTCGTTGGAGAGGTGGACTTGGGTAAGGATTGTGGAACACCAACAAAAGGGGAACCAGTCCTAGCAAATTCACTGTTGTGTTTTATTTTGTCAGGGCTCTCTGTGCGCATTCGAATACCCGTGGGGTATTTCTTCACCAAGAACTGCACTGGACAGCAACTGTTCATGCTGATGAAATATGTGCTAAAAGAAGTGGAGACAGCTGGTTTCATTGTAATGCGCATTGTGACGGACAATCACAAAATTAATGTCCTTGCTTTGGAAATGCTTTGCAGTGGGAAACTGCAGCATTCTATAAAGCATCCCCAAGATCCCGACCGAAAGTTGTTCATCGCCTTTGATCAATGCCATCTGATAAAGAATATCAGGTCGCAGTTCCTGGCCCGAGACATGGGAAAAAACGGTGAAGTTACATCCTCTCATGTGAAGAGCCTGTACAAGATGCAACAGGGAAGTGTAATCAAACCTGTACGATTCCTCACACGGAAGCATGTATTTCCATCAAGTATTGAAGCCATGAACGTCCACAAAGCTGTTCAGCTTTTCTCTCCTGCAGTTACAGCAGCGTTGAAACTGTTGCAGGAGCAAGCTGGACACACGTCTGACATCACCTTTGCTGATGCAGGCCCAACAATTGAGTTCATGGACACAGTGCATCGATGGTTTGTCTTAAGTGACGTGAGTAACTGTGTCCAACACATACACAAGAATATGCCAGACTGCAAGCAATACGAGTCTGCTTCTGATGAGCGCCTTGTGTGGCTCATGTCATCTTTCCTCGAATACCTTGAAGATTTGAGACGTGACTGCCAGCCAAAGCAGTTCCTCACTACAGAAACGTATCATGCACTTATGCTGACTACGATGTCTAATGTTGAGTGCACCAAATACCTACTTAGATGTAGTCTCCTTCAAGTTTGTGCTGACGAGGAAATTCTCGTCTGACCCGATTGAATCCTTTTTCGGATGGATAAGAAGGTCAGCAGGAAGTAATGATCAGACTGACGTTCGGTCTGTTTTGTCTGGTGTTGAAAAGGCCTTAAAAACTGGCATAACTTCTGCTTCAAAGACCAGTAACGTAGTGGATTCATCAAGCCATGGCTCAGATGCACTTAAAGTTACAAGCAAACAGAAAGAAGTTCAAGCAAGTCAGTTTCCAGTAGAAGCTAGGAAGCTTCTTGAAGACCTCCTAAGAAGTCCCGCAAGCTTGCTTCCGACTGTGGACACAGCAGCACTTGCTATGGTGGGAGGCTTCGTGGCCCGTGTCATACAAGAAAAGATTGCTTGCAGCTCCTGCATTTCAGTTGTCACAAAGCCAGCGTCCTCAGCCCCCACTGACAGTCTGATTAGGCACCATGACAGAGGTGGGCTACTGTACCCCTCAAATGAGCTTGTTCATGTTTTGTACGCGCTAAAAAAGTACACTGAACTCATCTTAAGCAAGCGCAGAGCAATACCAAGGTCTCTGCAGGAAACAGTCAGCAATGCTGTTTCTGCTACGGCAAACAGTGAAGTTTTTAAGCATGTTTGCATTGAGCACCGCTTGCAGTTTCTGGAGCTTGTTTGCATGAAATTTTGCAAACCTGTGTTCACGAACTACGCCCTGGGCGTGACTGACAAACACGATGTGAGGAAGGCACTTCACCACAAGCCCTTGTCGAGAAAAGTTCTAAAACTGTGAATTGTGTTTTTGCGGCTGCTTGACTGACTGTACTATTTTTCTTTCATTGATGTTAGGAATTTCCTATGCACCATATGCATCTTCTCAGAATACCAACAAAATAAAAGTTGATGTCCAGAACAAAGTAACAAGCGTTGTCACTTGAGTTTCGGGTTTTACTGCAAAACCGCAATGAAGATGCGAGGCATGCCGTAATATAGGACTATGGATTAATTTTGATCAGATGCGACTCTTCACCGTGGCCGTCAAGACTGCGCGCTGGCAGGAAACCTGCCGGCGACAAAAATGTTTTAACGCACACGTACGCAGCATATTTGCATTTCATATTCGTCAAAACCAACCCGCAGGCTGCGAAACCAACCCGCAGCGTTGTGCTTCGCAACGTAATGCCGCTAAAGTAAGGAGCCGTCATGTGGTGCTGTCATGTCGCTTTCTTATATCTTTTTAAAGCGGCGAGGCAGCGACAAGTATTGTGGATTCACCTATGAAGCTCTAAGGTACCGGGGACTTAATATACTTGGGGACAAGTATGAGTTTAGCGCATCAGTTTATCGTGAACACGACGCAGTGCGTGCACAGACAACGCGATACGCAATCCGCATTCATACGCTTATGTTTACTTGTATGATGCATTTCTACTCATGGTAATGCTTGCTGACGATGGTAAAGTTGTCCAGGATGAATATAATAGTGCGTTTTTACATTTGCGTCGAAGATATTTATGCTTTCTGGGATGCTCACTGAGTAAGCAGAAAGACTACGCGTCGTCTGCACTGGATGGATGGATGGATGCTATGAGCGTCCCCTTTATAACGGGGTGGTGACAAGTATGCCACCAGGCTCGACAAAAAAAAAAAATCTTTTTTCCTTTTTTTTTATGTTGGCCTAATGCCTCTACTTCGATAAATTCTATCTTAATGGAAAAAAGGTAAATTTTCAGCTTAAGTTCTCTGCCATTTACGGCACACTGTCCATATTTTATTTTTCCAATATTTATTTTTGTCCTTTCTCTCTAATTTTCTGCCACCAATACTCTAACCGTCTCTTACTTATTTCAATCGCGGGTGTGTTCAGCTTTCCATTGTTGTCCCTAAAACCCAAGGCTTCCTGTAGGTTCGTGCCCAAACGTACACCTGGGTGGATATCTCCACATTCAATCAGAACATGTTCCGCCGTTTCCTTATCTTTCCCGCAGCATGTGCATTGTTCTTCTTCTTTATTGAATCTTGCTTTATAACTACGCGTTCTAAGGCAACCCGATCTCGCTTCAAACAGTAAAGCGCTTCCCCTTGAATTGTCGTAAAATGCCTCCCTCCTTATTTCATTTTTGCCCTTTCGGTAGTTACTCAAAGCCGGTTTTTTCTCCATAGCTGCCATCCAGTAAATCCTCTCCGCCTCCCTGACTTTTCCCTTAACGCTCTTTGTTGACATATGGCTCACAATACCAGCCGTATATTTACTAGTGAGTCTTCTAGTTCTTTTTCTCCACTGTGTGTCCACGCTCTTCCTATACAAATAACGGAACACCTTCTCTGCCCATCTACTCTCCTTCATATTTCTTAGCCTTTCTTCGAACCTTATTTTGCTCTGCGCTTCCCTCGCCTCAAAACCTGCCCACCCCATATCGCCCTTTACAGCCTCGTTTGTCGTCTTCCCGTGAGCACCCAACGCGAGGCGTCCCACAGTCCTTTGATTTACATCCATTCCCGATTGCACCTCTGCCCTCATGCACACCACTGAGTTCCCAAAAGTAAGCCCTGGAACCATTACACCCTTCCACAGACCTCGAAGCACCTCATACCTATTGTATCCCCACAACGCTCTGTGCTTCATTATTGCCGCATTCCTCTTTCCTTTTGCTGCCGAGGCTTTTTCCTGTACCTCCATGTATCTATCACTCTCATTTACCCATACTCCAAGGTACTTGTATTCACTTACCCTCGGTATTTCTTGGCCTTGTATGGACACCGTCTGATCACAGGGATCATTGAATACCATCAAACCACACTTCGTTACACTGAATCCTAGTCCAAGAGCTTCACCTTCCCTTCCGCATATATTCGCCAGCTGCTGTATATCATCTCGACTGTCCGCAAATAAGACGATATCGTCCGCATAAAATAAACCTGGAAGCTTCTGCTCAATCATCATGCCGCCCTGTTTGTGTGACAGATTAAAACCAATGTTGCTACCTTCTAGCGCTTTTTCCATACTCACCATGTACAGCATGAATAACAGTGGGGACAAAGGACATCCCTGTCTCAGACCCCTGCTAACCTCAACGTTCTCTTTGCTACGCATTCCTTCCCACTCTATGCAAACTGTATTTTCTCGGTATATCTCCCTCAAAAGCTGTATACAGTCGTCGCCCATGCCCATTCCTTTCAATATATCCCACAAAATTCCCTGATTAACGTTGTCGTATGCCCCAGTGATGTCTAGAAAAGCCACGTACAAGGGCCTATTCTCTATTTTAGATATTTCTATACACTGAGTGAGAACAAACAGGTTATCGTCTAACCGCCTGTCGACTCGAAAACCGTTCTGAAGTTCTCCCAAAATATCGTTATGTTCGGCCCATGTTTCTATTTTCATTTTTACTGCTTGCATCGCCAACCTGTATAGTACCGATGTAATGGTTAGTGGTCTATACGAGCGAATCTTGTCCTTTTCTCCCTTGCCTTTATAGATTAAGTTCATTCTACTTTGTCGCCAACTGTCCGGTATTTGTCCGTCCTTTAAGCTTTTTTCTACTGCTTTTAACAATGCTTCTTTAGTGTTATGTCCTAGTTCGTTAATGAGGCTAACGGGAATCCCATCTAAACCTGCGGCAGTGCGCTTTGGAATTTTTCCTTCGGCCTTTTTCCAGTTGAAATTATCTAGTACTAGCTCTTCCTCTGTTGCTTTCTCCGCCACACTTTTACTCACTGGGGAGATCCCCTGGACGCTCTTTTGAAACGAATCGGCTGTTACCTTTTGGATGTAACCTAGCGCTTCGTACCCTTCCAATTGATTTCCTCCTTCATCTAGAATATGTTGTTGCGTTGTGACAGACTTCCTACCTAGCGCCTTTATGTGGCTCCAAAAAATCCTAGGCGCGGCCTCCTTTTTTTCGTGTATCTCTGTCATCCAGCGTTCACTTTCACCTTTAATTTTTGCCTCTACCAATTTCTGTACAAGGGATTTTTTCTCCAAATATATTTCCCATATTTTTTTGACTTCGTCCTGCGGCCGCTTCTCCTTTTTTGCCTTTCTATGCTCCCGTGATGATTCGCGTCGCTTCTCGATCGCCTCCCGGATTTCCTTGTTCCACCAACTTTTTGGCTTCCTTTTTCCTTTCCAGCAAACGGTTTTCTTCTCTTTCCCTATCTCCTTCGTCATTAGATGTAACAGCTCCCTATACTCCCAGTCCTTGCCTGGTATTTCGCCTACTTCTTTCTCGACTCTTGCGGCTATATTTATTATTTGTTTGTCATTTAAATACGAGCTGCCAGACTTTGATTCCATGCTCGTATTTTTAGTTTCGTATCCCATTTGTAATGTTATTCGTTTATGATCACTACCCAAGCTGTTAATGCCTTCCTCGTCTATCCTCATTTCTGTCAGTTTGTGGTAAATTCCTTCAGTCATGAGACAATAATCAATACTTGATTGCTTGTTTCCGACTTCCCATGTGATCTGGCCGTCACATTTAGGCCCTGTGTTAACTATCTCCAGACTATGTTGCTCGCAAAGATCTAGTAATAACTTCCCATTGGTGTCTGAATATCCGTCAAGGTCATGTATGTGGGCATTCATGTCCCCTAGAAGGATGATTTCGGCCCCATTACCAAATTCCTTAATATCCGCACTCATGCAATCCACTATCTCCTGATTCTTTTCTCTGCAGTTATTCCCCGTCCACAAGTAGGCTACCCCTAGCCACGTTTCCTTTCCACCTACTGTGCCCAGAACCCAGAGGTGCTCTGAACACGTCTGTTTCACTCTAACCCATTTGGCTCCGCGGTGGATTAGCATTCCTACACCCCCACCTTTCCTTTCCGATATGGTCCTGTTACACCCTTCCCAAACATAATTTTTAATATGTGGTGGCTCTTCCAAGTCTCTAAGGTGTGTTTCTGTAACCGCATACACGCCTATCTGTTCTTTGTTTAACTGCTCCTCAATCTCTAACCATTTTGCCTTCTTTCTGCCACCCTGCATGTTTATGTAACTAATTGCAACACGCGCCTTTTTCCTTTTTCTTTTACCTTTTTTCTGGTTTTTCGCAATTCTACCTGTCAAAGCGTCCTCCTGTTTGTTTTCCCTGTTACGAGCTACCCCGGACTCCGAAGGGCCCGTGAGCCCCCCAAAAAAGCTACTGCGCGTCCTGCCAGTCGCCAGCCCACCTCGTGTCCAAGCCTCTTATCGAAATGAATCTTGTCTCTTTGGAATCCACCCCACCTGTGCACTTCCCTGTTTAAATCCACTACCTCGAAACCCTTCTCTCGACTAATTCGCCATATCTCTTTGTTTGCGTCGACTACCGCTCTTTGCAGGTTGATGTTGCGTACTGGTACTTCCGGTACTGTGCATACTACAATTTGCACCTGGGGGGACACGGTGCGCATGTCATCCACCCCTTTCGCCAAGGTCGTCGCTAGTCCTGACGATTCTTTTTTTAGGACGTCATTTAACCCTCCCGCAATTACAACGAGGTTGCGATTGTTAGCTTTAGCTGCGAGTTGTTCACCCGCTTGACTCATTACTGTCCCCAGCGTTTGTCCTGGGAACGTCCCTATCGCAACTCTCTTGTCGCCTTTCACCCTTTCTTTGATTGCCGCTGCGCATCGGACTAAATTTGAGTCACCGGCGATGACGACCTGTGGCACTCCCCAGGGCTGCCGGCGCCCCCTGTCGGCTCGTCTCGAACTAGACGCGACGGTGCAATAGAATGGAAAGCGCGGGGATCGAGCGGGCACAGAAAGTATATAGGAGGCTATGGGCTACTGCTAGTGCTTCCCCTGCCGCCGTTGGTGTCGTCATTGTTGAGGCGCTGGTTGGTTCTCCCTTCCACCACATTTTCGACCCCGTCGATTTGGCTGGTGACCGCCATATTGTTTGCTTTGTGAACTCCTGTGAATGCCGTGAATTTCACCTAACTACTATTCTGCCTATATTCCTAGAGCAGTCTTTTGTTGGAGGTATGAAGGACGACACTCATTTATTACTCGTTTATATGAGTTCTTTGTAGGTTGTTCATTCTGAATTAAATCGGGAGGTCATCCGGGGTTTGTGAAGTGCCACAAAAAATTAGTTGTTGGTAGTATCAAGCGCTCTGGTTAGATTTATTCATTTTAAAGGGCAAATCAAGGATATCAGCTCCAGAGTTATGGCTGAATGGAATTGTGAAAGGCAAAGAGCTTCACAAAACTGTTGCTTGGTCATTACTCAAGGGACTACGCAATGTGTGGACTTCTTTTATTGTCTCAGTGCTTATATGCGACGTCTACCATTTTGTGATCAAAATACCCTGTGCGTAGCCGGTTGAGTAATTTTATTACTCTTATGAAGATCTGATTGACGTGATGTCTTTGTGCATACGAAGGTGGGGCTGGACGTATGAGTAGTAGAGGTTGTAATAGCAAAGCATCGCAGTGAAACAATGTGTCAAATTTGCAGGTGTGATATGATATTGCTTCGAGCGACGTGTTGCTGTTCATGTCATAGAGCATAGAAAGCTTTACAGTTAGGTTCAGTAGGGCCTTGTCATTCGGCAGCGCTGCATAGCAGCACGGCCGAACGACAAGGCGTTCCAAAAGCACGTGTTCAAAGCGTGCACTATTCGTGATGGCCAATGAGCAGCCCTTTCATGGAAAAGTTTTTGTACATGCCTCCGGCACAGAAAACAGGAGAAATATGTGCTTGTAAAAACACAAGAAAGATATTTGATTATGCATTCCTAGAGTAGTTCATGTCCTCAGAATCATTAAAGACGTCACAGCAGGGTTCGGCAGCATTTTGTATCTCGCAGGAAGCCACGAAATGCTGATGAACTTAAGCTCGCACTCTTGAAAAAGTATTTGTTTTTAGGCAAGAGTGTATTGGTGGCGGCCAGACATTGAGGGATATGCTGTTGTGCCATTCCGCTTGCCCCGATAACAGGAGCTGTCATAAATGTGAAGTTTTGACGCGTCATCATGCATGTAATTTGTGCTGCTTTGATGTAGTTGTTTAATGACCATTTGCAGAAATCTGCAAGGTGGCTTTCCTGCAAGGGTTTTTTTCAACCAAAAAGGAAAAAAAAAAAACTCTGCCCAGACTGCTTTTCTTGCTCACTGTGCTTTTACCACTCCTATTCTAATGAAGACACGTGAGTGTGACAAAGCGTCTTTTTCCCAACAATTACTGTGTGGTTGTCCCACCTCAAATGAACCCTAAGGTGCATGGCGGGCGGGACACATGTCGTTTGTAAAGAAGGGAGTTGGGGAAGGCAAAAACACAATAAAGCAGTCTGGGAACAAGACCTTTTGGTTGGAAACCAACTTTGCAAGAAAGCCAGCTTGGAGATTTGCGCAAATGGTCAATTGTAAAGAAGGTGCATGTACTAGTGTTATGACCGCATGGTGGGTAACTTGAAGCATTAGTAGTTTCTGCAGTACATTGTTAGGCTCAAATATTCTGTCAATTTACAATTTCGCTGTATAGGTCATTTTCCATAAGACACCTGGGTGTGCCATTTTGGCATGTCAAACCTATGTTTTCTTGTTTTTGCATATTGTGATGTGAATTATTAAATAGGGCATAAAACATCGTATAGTTCAACCCAATCGTATTCGTGCATATGTGTCTACTGTGACACTGTCCGTTTACTTGTTAAAGATACAAAACACAAAGGTTCAGAACCCAACATTGCATTTTTACCTATATGAATACACTAAGCAACCATTTACAAAATGTATGTTCACTGAGACAAGGCTCCAACACCGACAGCTTGTGCACAGGACATATGCAGTGTTTGCTGAGCTATTTTTTTTTTGCCTAAATGTAAAATTGGATTGTGGTCACGCTGCAGCATAGCCACAAATAGATCCCTGTGTGACAAGGGTCTGTGTGGTTTCCTACAGGCACACACATGCACGTGTGCACACATGCACACACTTAACGAACTATTGACTGATAAACCTGTAGTTGTTGCAATGCTCATAGTGCTCCCTGACGTAACCCAGCGAGAACATAATTTCACCTGTGTTAGTACATGGTCCTACAATAGAAATACTTTTTCTCTAGCAAGAAGATGCTTGGTAAGCCAGTAGAGGTGCAAGAAGTAGTGTAATAGCATTTTTACATTCCTGCACGGGCTTGTTCCGTTGATGTAGATTTTGACCGTCACCTTTTGCCTACTTGCCAAACTTATCAAAATGGACTATTTGTGTCCCAAAGGAGCATAAAACTAAACCTAAGTTTTGGAACTGTTATTGAGCTTAGAGTGTAAGTAAAGTAAAATATCCTGAAATCTGTAATGTCGCTCTAATCTACTGGCATTCTACTTCCAGTTTAAAATAAAAAAAAGGAACCTTGCACCTTTAGCTGCTCTTTGTAATTAGTCCTATCATAAAGTTAATAGCAGTTCAAAGAATCTTATTTTACTAAATTGGTTTAATATCGCTCTTTAGGGTCCCTTTAAGTTGTGCTTCCTTAATTGCCCTTGCTTCTCTCTTGGTGAAAACTAGCAGTCATCTCTGACTGTATCCAGTTCTTGTTCATCATCAAGACTTGCAGTTTTATGTTACACTTAAGTTTGTGGACTGCCCCGCCACGGTGGTCTAGTGGCTAAGGTACTCGGCTGCTGACCCGCAGGTCGCAGGATCAAATCCCGGCTGTGGCGGCTGCATTTTCGATGGAGGCGGAAATGTTGTAGGCCCGTGTACTCAGATTTGGGTGCACGTTAAAGAACCCCAGGTGGTCAAAATTTCCGGAGCCCTCCACTACGGTGTCTCTCATAATCAAATGGTGGTTTTGGGACATTAAACTCCACAAATCAATCAATTAAGTTTGTGGACTGAGTCAAGTCATTTGTAGAATTGAGAGGCTTTTTAATTTAGAATTTATAGAGGTTACAAAGTTTTATTACATAGAGATCTGTTATTACATATGTCTTTGTGTATTAAATCAGGCAAAAACTTCTTTAGTGATAGCATTTGGTGCTTTCACGTTGCTGCCTAACGGAATGAAGTGTGATTATGGTTTTATCTGAAGTATAGCTGCACACGCTCTACATGACCAGGTGGCTGCCATTTAGCACCTCCATGTAGTCTCTTGTCTCTCATGCCCTTACCAACCTGTTGTTTGTTCTGTGTATGAGGGAAGGTTGATAAATTTGAACTGGATGCTGCAAAATCTGCAAATTCACATCGTCATAAAAAAAACAGGTCTTAGTAAATAAGACAAAAGAAGGATCGAGTGACTACCTATGAAGGTCCTTGCCTTGTGCTGCTCGCTGGAAATTGAAGTGGGATACCAGCATTCCAAACTTTTGCAGTCTGAAGTCTTGCTTTGACTTCACTCAATCATACTGCTTCAGTTTTATTTGAGGTTTCATCTGAAAATATGTGCTTAGCTCTGTAGAAGAAAAGGTGTATGATATATAAAAATGTAGTACCTCTGCATATACCCAGTACGACTCACGAATAATAACTGATCTTTCTCTCAAATACATTATTCGGTAGGTATCATGGCAGATGACCTTGACGTGGAGGCCTTGCTGGAGGCACCTTATCGAAAGGTGATTTCTTTCCATTTCTTTCTGTTTGGGAAAGCAGAGACAGCCATGCGTTTGAACACTACTATTGTTGCTAAAGTCCTTTTTATTCTAAGTATGTGTGCATAGCAGTTGCCAAGTTAACATTAACTGTCAGATATAATCATTGCAGCTACAGTAGTTTTGAAAAGTTTAGTATTTCTAAAGCATGAGCTAGCTTATGCCAACTTGTGTTGTCATAATTATCTAGTATGATGCGCATTCTCTGATAAGCATTGTTATCTATGTTTGCCTTGTGAAACTGGGCGCCACCTCTACATAATGTGTCCGCTTTGTGTCTTATAGACCCCCCACACTAGACACCAGCACTTCTTCCCTAGCTACCATTGGGACACTGCAAGAAGGTAGTAACCTCTGAAGGGCATCATCACTTGACCTGTTCTTTTCTCTATTTTTGTATTAATTCTTTTCATTTTATTTTTAAAACTTGGTTATATATAACAGAACATTTAAGCATAATTTTAATAACAGTGCTTAGCATTTGTTTGCTAATGCAAATGCTTATGTAAAATATAAAATATTTATAATGATAGTAATGTCAGCATTATGCATATAACGAAATGTGTAGTTCATATCTCGACAGGCCCAAGCCTTGTCCGTAGCCACTGTGAACTAACTACTTCTATACTACATTTTGTCGTGATTTGTCGCAAGGATAATATCCTTGTTGTAAGGCAGTGTGAGGGCCTTTTGGCGCGCCTATTGCACAGCCGACATCGACCAGGGTCTCGCTTCTGAAATGGTGTACCATTCCTCTTGTCTCAGGGATGGCTGGGAAAAGAAGGCTGCCGCCCCTCCCCTACGTTTGAAACTCTTCAGCGAAGCCATTTTCCTTGGAGGCTGATTTCTCGCAAAACAAAACGAACGCATTTGTGAACAGAGACATTCGCGACTTTTCCTCCTCTGGAGACTTTTTTTTTTTCTTTTCTCTCTCTCTCAAGGTCGTTCCAAGAACAGATGATTGTCTTCATTTCTGTGTCTCTCTTTTTTGTTTAAATGTTCTTGTATGTGTGCGGTCGATTGAGAGAGTGTATGTGTGTGTGCATTTGCATAACATACAGGCTCGACTCCCTTGTGCTGCAAGTACTTGTCATTTTGTGGACTGATGTTTTACTTCAAATAGTACAAGACTGCAGCAAGTCATGCCATAGTCACAGTGACAAGGCTGTGGACGAACTATGATTTTTAAAGGATAGTGCAGCCTAGGATATTGGATACAAGCATTACTGAATAGACTGTTTTCTATTGTGGTGTTTAAGAAGCATTCCCCGCATTGATATGCATTCCCTTCACAGTTATAATGCATATTTATTTTTGTACAGCATTAGATGTACGGTAGTTTTTAAAGGGACACTAAAGGCGAATAGCTGAGTTACACAGGCATGCCAACTTCAATCATGACGAACCCTCAGTTAACCAGAATTAGTTACCGCCAACCGCATTTGTTAAGGGTTGGGGACAGGTCGCATAATACACTGTATTGTGAACCAATAAAATGTATTTCCTTTAGAGCAGGGGTTGGCTACCTTTTTGCAGCGGAGAGCAGGGTTGTGCGGAACCAACATGGCGAGAGAAAGAAAAAATTTTTGCAAATTGACAATGTACAAAACCGGTGTAGAAATCGTGTTTTCTTTTTAATAGTAAAAGAGTTTTT
Source organism: Rhipicephalus annulatus (assembly GCA_013436015.1). Taxonomy (NCBI): domain Eukaryota; kingdom Metazoa; phylum Arthropoda; class Arachnida; order Ixodida; family Ixodidae; genus Rhipicephalus; species Rhipicephalus annulatus. The sequence goes on from WOVY01007431.1 coordinate 20,854, forward strand.
TTACAATCGACAAGGGAGAGACAGTCAAGAGAGGAACCTTTCAGTAGAGTTAGGCAGTGATACGAGAAGGGATACTTTGTGCCGGCGGCATTATATAACAATGCCCTGAGGGCCGCAAGATGCTGACTCCTGCTTTAATGTAACTCTTTTCTGTTTTGCATCGGCAGTTGCAAACTTTCAAGTATTTTGACAATATTTTTTGACAAATATTAAGTGATTTGACAATATTTGGCATAAATCAAGGCTTGCAACTATGGGTACAGTCAGCACCTTGCTGTTGGGGCAAAAATGCTAAACAGTCCTTGCTGGTACGTTTTTGGTGTCATCATGCGTGCTATTTGTTACATTGTCAAATTCCCCTCATGTTGTCAAACTCCTCATTGGTCAATCGTGATGGGTCTAGAGGGCTCTCTTGTGTCCTCTCTGTTGCTTAAAGGGGCCCCTGAAACACTTTTTTGAGTAACCATAAAAATCAATTCACTGGAAAGCATATTGACTCACAAATTGAACGCCGCAAAAATTTTAGAATCGTCTAGTACGAGTGAGTTGCAAAGAGTTGTCACATGCTGCAATCACATTCTCTCCTCCTCTAGTCTGACAAAAGCGCTGGAAGCTAAGCAGGGAGGGATGAGAGGGGCAAACAAAAAAGGTCACGCGCACCCTCGTCACTTTGAGCACTTTTTTTTTTTCTTCGAAGACTCGAGTTTTTTCGTGTGATCGCGCATGCAGGCGTGGACAAGTGACGACTTTTCGCGGCGATCTCTGTAACAACCGAGCGGGCCGTGCTCAATCAGCTATGGCTGATAGATGGGCAATCTAAATGTGATTTTGAGCGTCTTCTGTATTTGTCGAGGGAAGAGAAAGCAATTTTTAGCTGACTTGATAATTTATCATGAATTCAAGGCTGGGTGCTGTTGCTATAACATTTGACTCGCGTGTTCTCGGAAGCCTCTTACTACTGATCGGCATCGTTTTATGACATGCTCAAAAAGTGTTGCAGGGCCCCTTTAAATTGTTGGAGTTAGGCATCATGTGGAATTTTACAGCGTCCAGATAGCACCCCACATTTGGTATGAGACCCCATGTTTTGTTTAGCATAACAAGTTTCGCATATCAGTTCTGTTGTGAGGCATACAGTTCACTCATTATTCGGAACACTTCTTGGCTTTCGTTAGAGCAACATTGCCTGCGACTACCCATTTGGGCCACGCCACTCTGTTAGCTTCCTTATAGGCCAACTCCGGCGATTTTTTTGAGGTCAATGGATCTCAATGAAATTCACTAGCTGCATTCATTTGCATGTTATTGCCATTCATGCCAAATTGCAGGCTTGAGAGTTTCGCAGGTTCTTTTTAAATGAATTTCATAGCTTGCCAGAATTAATGGCAACATTGTGTGTGTGACGTTAATTTTTGCCTGGTGCAAGTGACAGAACTGATGTGCCACTGCAGCGTCTGCTTGTCTGCCATGCATTTGTGGGTTTGACCGTGCTTTCTTGGTAAGCGTGCAATTTCCTTTCCGTGTTGCTGGGTGTGTGGTTGGTGACAAGTGGTGTTGCTTTGTGGGCCGCACACGATTCACCGTATATTCACCCATAACAGCGTAAGCGTTTCAGCCTATTGCCGCAGGCACAAACTTGGACAGCGTGGACAGGTAGTGCCTTCTGGCAGGCATTATACGCAAGAAGGCAGGTTCGGGCAAAGGATTACGTTGCACGTAGAAGAGCACTCGGTTGGGTTTTGGTTTCAAAATTATTTTTGAATTTGTTGAGCATTTTAGCTATCGGGCGCGTGAGACGAGTGTCTCAGGAACATAAAAGCACCATTATCCTGACATAGTCTAAAAATCACTGGAGTTGGCCTTTGAAGGGCCTGCACCTTTACCTTTGACTTGGCCAGAAAATGCGGCCAATCGGTAGCCGAAGCTCCCGAGAACACGCGAGCCAAATAATATAGTGCAGCATGCAGCCTGGAAGTTACAATAAAGTATCAAGATGAACTAAAAATTTTTTTTCTTCTTTTAACAAATGATGCTGTATACTCAAAATAATTGCACCACACAAGCCCAAGTATTACGCCATTGACTTGTTTGGGCAGGGTGTCACTGCGTCACTTTGGGAGTCACTGCGTCCACTGCGGGAGGCTGGCACCTGTCTATGGGCAAGTGCGATTACGCTGAAAATACGCGCTGGTCGCACTAGCACGTTCGGAAAAAAAAAGAGCTCAAGGTCATAAGGTGCACGTGACCTACCTTCTTTTCTTATGCTTAGCTTCGAGTGCTTTTGTAGTGAGGGAGAGAGAAAGCAATTACAGCATGCGATGATTACTTGACTGCACTGATTATAAAAATTTTTTGCTGCGGTCGATTATCATTTTCTATCATGAAACCATTCCATATCTACTTGGAAAAGTGTTGCAGGGCCCATTCAACTGAAATTTTCAGCTTCTGTTTGGAGCAAAAATGGTTAGTGTGTTCACTGCAGTTGTACGTTCAAACTGGATTAACTAAGTTTTGTGGTAACAGGGGGTTCGTTTTAGCTCAGCGTGCCTGTGTAACCAGGGTGTGTTGTATAGGTTCAGTGATAGATTAATGTTTCAGGACATCTAAAAGTCATTACTATTAATAAAAGTGCTTCAAATTGTTGAAAATATAAAGCAAATTAGAATGTGAATTGTGGCTCAAGTGGAACATTGTAGTGCTACTTTGATAACATGGCAACTACTTGATGTAACTTTTTCACTCGTACACAAAGATCATTGCATGCCTTGTAACATTTAAAAATGCTATTGTTCTTCTTGCTTCGTTATCTATTTGATCTAGGGAAAAAAAGTTTTTCATGTTACCCCTGGTGGGGTCAA
>WOVY01007432.1:0-40912 GCA_013436015.1 Rhipicephalus annulatus
CAGTGTCCCCCGAGGGAAGCTGCGGGCAATTTTTCCTGATGGAGAGACGCTGGACGCACTGGCGCGCGCTGGCGTGAAAGCAACGCAGCGCGGCGTGCGCCTGCGAGTATATGGCAGGACCGGCGCCTGGCGGTGAAACGCCAGCGTGACGCGACGAAATATACGCCGGTGAGCACGCGAACCGCGTCATGTCAAAATGTATTGGCGCCTAAACTCTCGCATGTAGTCATGTTCTCACATGGCACGCAGCTCATGATTATTATGTTTGCACTGGTCACATACCTTCGTCATCCAGTGGCGTCACGTAATACCGAATTTGGCATATGTGAAGCTAGAGAAACGGCCGCGAACACATCATGAGTATGGGAGGTAGTATGTTGTTACATCGCACGCATCTCGTGATTATCATGTTTGGACATGTCATTTACTTACGTCGTTCATTCGCGTTCCATAACACCAAGTTTGGTGCACGTAAAGCTATAGAAACGGCTGCGAGCGCATTATGAGCGTGGCATGTAGTCACGTTGTTACATGACACGCGTCTTATGATTATTATGTTCGCACCAGTCACATACCTTCGGTATCCATTCACGCACCGAAATACCAAACTTGGTATACGTTATGCTGGCGAAACGACCGTGAATGCATCATGAGCATGGCATGTATTCATGTTGTTACATAACACACATGTCATGATTTTCATGTTAGAGTCTGTCGCTTGTGTTTGCCATAATCGTGTCGTACCATACCAGTTTTGCAACATGCCATGTGAACTAAACCACCGCAAGAGCTTCAGGACCATGAAATGTAAATCATGACATTCATGACATACATGCCGTGATTTTCATGTTATGTCTAGTCAAATATGTGCTTCAGGCAGTCATTGTAATGCCTTACGAATTTTGGTATCGATACCATTATCGAAACTGCCTGGTGAGCTAAAAGTCATATGTGGCTAGATAGATAGATAAAGTAGATATGCTCAAAGTCGCCGAATATTGCTAAAAAATGCTCCGTATTTAAAACCTTTCATGTCACATGGCGCTCCTTTTTACAAGTATATAATAGGCTCTTCCACTTGGCGCTCGATCAGCACACGAAAATGGTGAAGAACAATCTATACCGTTTTCAAGGACTGATGATGCAATGACGATCCGAGAAATCTCTAATGCAGAATTAAAATTCCTGTGGAACGCCGAGTGCTTACGGCACACGCGACTGCACAGACTGGACACGTCTCGTCGACTCCGGCCTCCGTCTGGACTCTCTCGACTCGAGACAACGGTGCTTTTCCGACTATGGCTTGGTGTCGCCTCCACCAAAGCCTTCGCTTTCCGAATCGGCATGTTAGACAGTGCTGCTTGCGGTCATTACGGCAGCGATGAAACTATAGAGCACGTTCTCTGTCACTGCCATCGTTACAGCGTGCAAAGACGGCAACTAGCTCCTGCGTTAGCTCGCCTAGACGACAGACCTTTGTCTGAACAATCAGTGCTTGAAAGGCGACATGATTTGTGTGCTCACAGAAAATCAGTGAAGGCCTTACTGAACTTTTTGCGTGGCAGTGGCCCATTGTATAGACTATAGCACCCCTGCCCCCTCCCTTTTTTTTTGCACGCGTCTATTTCCCTCTTCACTTTTTCCTATCTTTCTTCCCCATTCCCCCTTCCCTTAGTGCAGGGTAGAAAACTGGATGCTCCATTTTTGGTTAACCTCACGGCCTTTTCCTCATTTTATTCTCTCTCTCTCTCTCTCCACTTGGCGCAGCCGCTTGTAAACAGTCTTGGTTAATTTCTTGGGGCGAAGCTTCTCATGGTTTAGAGCAATCCCTACCTCCGGCGTACCCAGGAGCGTCTCTTTAATCATACATTAGATGAAACTGTACCGTAGAGATACATGCAAACTGCAGTTAGGTGATGATATACTAGACGTAATTGCACGCATTCTGTGTCCTTATTGCCTCTTCGTCTAGTTTCTTACATGCCGCTGTCCTTTAAGAGATGTATGCAATATGGCAATTGGGTGAATGGACGCTTTATGACGCTGGAGGTGCCACGGCCCTCAAATTAGTTGTTATGCGGCCTGCGCGGGGCTCCACCAGCGCACGCGTTGTCTCTCATTCTCCTGGATTGTCGCCGTACGCGTCGGATTGTGATTGCGGCGGCTGGCAGATCCTGAGACGGTGCGTACTAAGGAAGCCGCTGCGAACAGGCTTAACGAGAAGAGGACTCTGAAAAGCGGCGAGTGGTGAATGTTCTCAGAGTTTTCTCGGGCGGAGTTCTCAGAGGTTTTATGGTACCACCAAAAAACTTCGGGAGCATTGCGGTACCTCACCATCATAAACGTTGTGAAGACGCTAGATTATTTTCTTCACTCTTCTTCTTACAAGCAGGATTTTATTCAGTACGGAGGAGCGCCCCGCCTCAGTGCAGTTTTCTATCGAGTACCTGACTTAAAGTAAAAGCGGTTTTCACGCGAGTTTTACCTACCTCAGAGTGTGTTCACACAAGTTTGTGAAAATTTCCTCGATATTCAAACTGAAAGTGATGTTCTGAAAGTAGTATGCTTTTCGAAGCACTACGATACTTTTTTAGCGTTCTCGACACAAGTGTACCAATCCAGAAATATACATTTCACAAAGTTATGAAATTATTGTTAGTAGTGATTGAATCAGAACCATTATGCATTTCTGGTGGGCTTATATTTTCGCAAGGGTGTGATAGTGGCACAACGCGAAAAAGACTCAGCTCTTGTTACATGGGGTGTTTAAAGAACTGCCACTTAGTACTAAAACGTCTTGTCATCCTCTGCAAATTGAAGGACGCTCTGTCAAGTGCACCAAGAGTGACACGGTAATATTAAATGAAACTGTGGTAGACATCATCGCGCATGTCGACTATCTGGTTGCACCAAACCGCAGCCTAACGTGAGACCGTTTCCTTCATTCAAAAAAAAAAAGAAGTGTCATCGGGCGAACAAGTAAAATAGTAGATTCTCATGCTCGCGCAGCTCGATAACGAGAAGTTGTTGCCTTCGCCAAATCGCTTTGTGTTTCATTGAAACAAGATGACGCTAAGAATGGTTGCCCGAGAGAAAAGTGTCATGCGCAAGAAATGTTTCCCGCCCAGCTCATTTGTCTGCTTATAGAGACTGTCGTTTTTCAATGGCTTCTACCAAGCCGGTGGCTGGCTCCGAGGCTTGAAGTGGCTCTCTGCGCCTTCAAGGTCTGTTCTCAAGAGCGTTGTTTCCGGAAAAAGCGTGAACTGTTTCCTGCATTTCCTTCCTCAACTCGTAAAAGTTGTAATTGGTGAGTGGCAATAATTTCATGTATATAATGTGGCCAAGACCCTACCTGCGCATTGTTTTCTACAAAATAAGATGTGAATGGGTTCAATGTGTTCGTGAAGACGCACCCCCCCCCACCCACCTTTGCTCACGTCACAAAAAAACATTGCCGCGTATACAAAAATAATTATGAAGCTATGGCAGGCATCCTAAGCGGTCTATTTTGGCTATGAGCTTTTTGGTGGTAAGTGTGAGAACTCTTAAAATGCCTCATCATGGTTGCACAAACGCCAATATCCCCAACAGCCCGCATGACCTAACCCTGCACCTCAAAAAAATCTATCAATGGTGGGACCACCTCGAGTTCGCAAAGGTATAATAAAGTCAGGACATTCCCTTTCGATTTGGAGGTAGGACGGCATCCTTCCTCTCCATGCCACTTCATTTGCGCGCATCTCTGATCAAGGCTACGCTCAGGAAAAGTTTGGGCTTGCTTTTTTCTGTATGTGTGATAGAGTGCGAAGACATAAGCTATGCGAATAGAATAGAAGTCACAGCATATTCACGGCATGAATGATGACGAGTGGGCGAAGCTCCGAAGATAATCGTTCGTAAAACCTTGAATCTTTCGTGTGTAATTCACCCTGTCGATCATGATGTAAAGCCATCATAAAAAACACTGTGTCTTTAATATAGCAATCAATGTTTATTTGTTCTTAGAGACGATGCATGGCTTGAGATGTCCGTTCAACATGACGGCTTTATGGGCCGTGAAATAAAGGGTGAGCGTTCCCTGTATAGGTTGCAGTAGAAAATTTGAAATATTAGGTCAATGCATGCTCCTCGGATTGTTGTTGGTTTTATATGGTTATACGATATACATCTGAGTTACATCTGAGTGCATGTCTTCAAGCCACATGTTGGATAAGCCAATTATTAGTCGTGTCTGCGATATCATTGTTGAAATGTACATGTGCATTTAGGGAACGAACGTTGAGGAGGGCAGTGGTAAAGTCGTTGGAAGAGTCGACGTCTTCTCGCAGGGATCTCCAAGTATCGCCATCTCCCATCTCGCGTCTCCTGTGGCACATACCCGCTCTAGAGTGGGTATGTGCCACCAATGGCTACGTAAATCACCAACAACAAACCCAATAGGATGTACATACCAACGCCCTAAGGAGCTTCGCCCCTAAAAAAAATGTCAATTCCGGAGGGTGCGCCCTTTTTTCTAAAAACCTGGCAAATAATTCTGCAATCTTTCCTGGAGCGTGGTCATGTATATTTTTTCAGCGACGATTTTCCTTCTCAGTCTCTCTTATGTTTTGTAGCTGTTTGCCTATTAAAAGGAAAAGAAGCTCACAAGCGCAGTTAACGTGGCCATTGTGTGAGGAATTCAACAAATTCTATTATTTCTCCCTCCCCTTTTTTTCTTTTTTTTACATTGCGCCAAACTAATTTCACAGTCAAAACACAGTAATCATATTCCCCTAGTCTGGAAAATCTAGAGGAATTGACTTGCATTAACCACCGGCTTCTTGGCCAATCCCCCTTAGTGGGTGAGAGCCACAAAAGAAAGGAACAAGCAAGCAAGCAAGCTTCCGTTTCTTTTTATACTGTAAACGTTATGCTTATCAAAGAAAAAGATACCTGATCGAACCAATTGAGAAGCTAGGTTTCAAAATAAACGTGGAACTAATTTTATCCTTCGGAGGGATTACATTAGGTTATAGCCACAGGGAGGTTTTCTCTGCTGTGTGCGAGTACATAAGGGCAACAAAGAGATTACCCTGTTAGCCTATTGTTATTACTTACAACTACGAGACTTCCTGAATGCCTGACTGAACACACTTGATGATCCTGCCGCCCGGTTCTTGGCCGATCCCCCTTTGTGGGCGAGTGCCAGCAAAGATGAAGGATGCAAGCAAGCAAGCAAGCTTCCGTGGTCTTAGCAACAAGAGCAAGGATTCCAGATGAAGCCCCACCTCAAGGCATGCACTTCCAATGTTCGTTTTATTTTATAGACTAACTGATATTATGTAGAAGCCCGTACGATATCTGTGGTCGTCAAGCATATCAAGAAATTACAACTGCCACTTGCGGTTGCGTACACAGATTCGCTGAGTGTCGTAACAGCTTTCAAAACGCTGAGAAAACATAGAAATCCTGTTCTTATATCACTTTACTTTCTTTTATGCACAAATTTACGCCCTCAAACGACAGGTTGTGGTGTGCTGGGTGCTAGGGCACCGCGAAATCGCTGAAAACGCAGTGGCTGACCAGCTGGCTGGGTCTGCGCAAGACCACGCACCCGCTAATACATTCTTGGCCGTCCCTACTACTGACAAAAAACCCTTCCTACGACGGGAGCTCAGGGCGTTCTGGCAACACCTGAGGGATAGGGAAACGGATAATAAATTGCACGTTATTTAACCGAGACTTGAAAATTTACCAACAGTATCTAGATCCCGCTACACACAGGTCACACTTACAAGGTTACAAATAGGACACACTCACTCAACACATTCACACCTTTTGTCTGGTGGCAATCCGCCATTGTGGGAGAGATCCAGAGAACAACTTACGGTTCTACACATCCTTGTGCAGTGCAACGAACTAGATGCTCTGAGAAACAAGCACTTTTTGCTTCCCTACCGACAGCAGCTGCCACTACATGCGGCCATGCTCATGGGTACGGATCCGCTCTTTAAAGTCCAATTACTGTTTGCATTTTTCAATGACATAGATAGCTTTCAACCCATATACCGAGCTGATCCGTAGCACGATCTCACTACTTAGGTCGCGGCTGTGGTGGCTACATCTTCAGTATAGTTTTATTGTCGCGACAATTCGCTTTTAAGTTTTACTGTACACATTTCACGCCACTGTCTTGCTTTTAATACTCTCATGTTTTTACCCCCGTAAGCGCGAGAAATTTTAAGGCCCCTTTACAGCCACATATTATATCATTGCTCACATCTCATATCTACTGAAATGGCGCTCTTTGGCCATCGATTGGCCCTTGCGCCATTAAGCCCTACACATCATCATCAACTTGTACATTCTTGTAGCATGTACAAGTATGCTGCAAGAATGTCATGCAAAACCAAATCACATAGTATTACTTTGTAGTAGAACGATCTCGCTACTTAGGTCGCGGCTGCGGTGGCTACATCTTCAGTATAGTTTTATTGTCACGACAATTCGCTTTTAAGTTTTACTGTACACATTTCACGCCACTGTCTTGCTTTTAATACTCTCATGTTTTTACCCCCGCAAGCGCGAGGAATTTTAAGGCCCCTTTACAACCACATATCATATCATTGCTCACATCTCATGTCAACTGAAATGGCGCTCTTGGCCATCGATTGGCCCTTGCGCCATTAAGCCCTACACATCATCATCAACTTGTACATTCTTGTAGCATGTACAAGTATGCTGCAAGAATGTCATGCAAAACCAAATCACATAGTATTACTTTGTAGTAGAACGATCTCGCTACTTAGGTCGCGGCTGCGGTGGCTACATCTTCAGTATAGTTTTATTGTCACGACAATTCGCTTTTAAGTTTTACTGTACACATTTCACGCCACTGTCTTGCTTTTAATACTCTCATGTTTTTACCCCCGCAAGCGCGAGGAATTTTAAGGCCCCTTTACAACCACATATCATATCATTGCTCACATCTCATGTCAACTGAAATGGCGCTCTTTGGCCATCGATTGGCCCTTGCGCCATTAAGCCCTACACATCATCATCAACTTGTACATTCTTGTAGCATGTACAAGTATGCTGCAAGAATGTCATGCAAAACCAAATCACATAGTATTACTTTTTCATTTGTTTACAGTTTGTTCTGAGTGGCTGTGAGAGATGGGGGAATCGCCCTTTACTCATGAGTCAAAAATAGATTTTTTTCTTTCTTGTTCCTTTAAAATGTAATTAAATTTCTATACATGAACGACGAGTTTTTTTTTCTCTCAATCAAAAATGCGAACCACCGCAGCTGTCATACAATGCCACTGCCATCTGGTCAGCAGCCGGGCACCACAACTACTACACCACGGCAGTGGATATGATGGAAATTAAGATAGCCTACTACTTGCACCAGTTGCTTACAAAATTCGTATGCAAAGGTTAATATAACTTAGGCTAGCTGAATTCTAAGGATACCAGAAACGTTCTAATTGAGGATGGAATTTAGTAACTCCAACCATAAGCAATATTACAAGAGAACAAACATTCCAGCATAGGCAAAACTTAAGCTTTTATGCGACAAAATGTTTTTCGCAAACATTGGCGCTGTTTTCAGAAAAGACGAAAAAATGCAGCGATAAATGTTTTCAAATTATGTAAAAAGACAGCTAGCAAAAAGAAGTCGTTTCGGGCGGAAAGGCCACTTTGACAATTTGAACCAGGTACAGCTGCGAGGGGAACGCTTCTTTTGAAACGCGAGGCTCGTTGTCAACAAAGACGACGCCTCCAGGGTGACCAAAAGGGTGACCAAAAGCATGCATTCGGGACGTGACGTAAGCCTTTCTGTACATTCAACCTGATTCTACCCTTGCTAGCTACCATGTACAAACGGAAGAAAACTTGAATGCAAATTCATGTGCTGCAGCAATGGTGCCATTACACCATTCTGTCAAATTTCCTCTCCCCGTTCGTGCCATATGACCTATAAGAGCTCACGCACACACCGGCCGTAAAACTGGTCGGCTGCCTCACCGATGCATCCACGGCGTATACACCAGTAGCATCAATAAAATATCTGCTCTGCAATTAAAGTTGTCGTGTACAGGTATTTTCTTCTGTATGTTGGCGATATATGCCTAAATATCTGTCTCCGTCAATTTTGTATATATGTTTAGTTATTTGCCTCTCCTTAACAAAACTGTTTTGTCATAATGACGTTGCAAGACATCGCAGAGATTCGGGCACGTGACAGCGACCGTAATGTGACGACCCGTTGGGGCAAATTGCCTGATAGCGGAAGATGGCCTGGCCGTATATGCCACACACCGATGAAAGCACTGTTCCCATCGTTAGAATTTTATAAAACATTGTTCTGAGAATATTGCTGATGACATTATGAAAGCATGCACCATGTTTGCAATATGGCTTGTGGTCGAACCTGCTGTCTTTTTGCCTCAGCTCAGACAAAGTATTATGATGAATAAACTTGCGCTTTAGCTATATTTAAAAGGTATTACCTACATTAAAAGCTTAACGTGCATAACGACGTATTCTTGTGGTTGAACTGGTCACGTGGTAAATGATCTCTCAACCGACAGTAAGTTGAAGAATCAGAGTAATTCTAACGATATCTTTCGATAAAGAAATAACGTCTAATCACGTCAGAACGCCGATTCAGCAACGTTGCTTGGTTGTTTACGCCGTATTAATAAATACAAGTAATTCTTCATATATTACCTGTGTGTTTTAGCCGTAAAGTAACTATGTAAAACTATATTTTTTCACCTTTCTTGCCCTCGGTAGGGTAATTGACACATTAGCGATTCCTCATGGGTAATGTATGCCTCACAGTTAAAAAACTCACGTGAAGTCACAAAACGCGTGACAGACAATGTCGTCGTTTCACTTTACCGGCTGTGTTTACTTGCATATCATCTGGAATAGCCAAGACCAGCTACTCTCACTGCATGATGACTAGTTGTGCAACTTCTTGGCTGGATACTGTTAAACGTGTGTAATGGTTCACTGATATTTTCTAACATAGACTAACACTCGACTACTGAGTAACTGCAGAGATACGCCCCGCCGCGGTGGTCTAGTGGCTAAGGTACTCGGCTGCTGACCCGCAGGTCGCGGGTTCGAATCCCGGCTGCGGCGGCTGCATTTCCGATGGAGGCGGAAATGTTGTAGGCCCGTGTGCTCAGATTTGGGTGCACGTTAAAGAACCCCAGGTGGTCGATATTTCCGGAGCCCTCCACTACGGCGTCTCTCATAATCATATAGTGGTTTTGGGACGTTAAACCCCGCATATCAATCAACTGCAGACATACTTGCCTGGTGCTAACTATTGGCTTTCTTTATTTAACGTTGCTTTCTTTGCCCAAAGACCATGGAAGGAAAGTGCGAAGTATCATAAGAAACAAGAGCGTTACTTAAATAATAGACCTGAATGAACCCAGGTATCGATTGTTTGGATTGCACTTGTTACTCCTGATGAAACAAAAGTAATTGTGTTCAGTGCTCTTTTATGCTCTAATTATTGCTTATTTGTTTTCTACCTTAAACCTATATGTGTATTATAACGTGTGTCTAAATGTGCTGAAGCGTTGTGCATCATTCAGAGGCAGTTAACATCTTGAATATTTTTGCCTCATCTGTGACTGCGTTCATTCAATGAATGTGTTTGCACAAAACACCACAGCTTCTAAGAAATATGCCGTTTCCTATTTCTTCTTGCATTAAAGCGATATATTTTAAATGCGTCAACTAGAAAATATCCTCAGCCACGTAGATTGTTGTGGTAAACATTCTTGCTGAAGAATTGGCTTGTGAAATGGTGGGAAAAGGATCAAGTCCACTCGGAACAGCAGTAGTATATTATGGGGAAATACCGGAATTCTCAGATCCTTTGAAGCGTATTCAAGACAGAGCACTGTGCGCGGAGAAAGAATGAAAAGTAGCAGGCTCCTTCTGCCCTGCAGCGCACAACAATAACGTAATCCTTGGGGTGCTGACTAGGCACTTTACGCTGGCGCTGTCCTCTCTACAATTGTCGGTGCTCAAAATGTAATTACACCGCAGGAGTGTCGCGCTTCTCCGACCTTTCTATGGCTGTCAGCTTACTCGGCATTAAACTTAAAAGGTGTACTTTGCGTGAGCCTTGCATGCACTGTCTTTTTTTGACATGCCTCAATATTGTGACGTGTTTAGAAAGAATGAATTGTATTGAACCTGTATTGCACGTCCCCATATTATTTTGTTTTTTTTTGCTGACTTTTTCGATATTACGTTATGTTACTTATCTTTCAGTATTTGCAATGCAACTTTTTTTTATTCCAATGCTGCCATGGAGAAAGGTTTCCAAGAGAAAAAATAAGCGAAGGCAGTGGTTTTCAATACAAGAAGTGTAATTTAGATGGGTGTTGCGTAATGTGATCTGGTAAGAAAAATTTGCCGCAGACTGTGTTTTGTTGAGTCCTCCACTATATTTGGCACATAATTATTGAAGAGAAAGGAGACAACATATCTCCGCGTGAGGTCATTGAAAGAATTAATGCACACAGAAACATTTGTGGTAATGAAATACGCCGTAGCAGCCAAGAGCTCGACAAATTGAAGCAACTGGGGTTTATCAAGGCGTACCTATTATAAATGTATAGGTGTGTTTGCAGTTGTACCCATCAAAAAACAGCCAATAAGTTGTATTTAAACCATCGTCAAGCCAATATGTTTTTGTTTTCCCTTCTCCTCCTCTCTCTTACTTTCTCCGTCTTTTGATGCAGAATATATCAAAAACAGTGGATGCATCGGCCGCACTACGCCAACGTCTACTAATTAAATTCTTTTTTATTCATGCTATCAGATGCCTGCTTAAAGGCATGTGCACCTACCGAAAACAAGTTTTGTCTTTGAAATTTTCGTCTGGTTGGAAAGGTTTGTAAGAAGCTGCGTCAAAACTAACAGAAACTGCGGTAACATCACAGACTGCAATGATTACCTACACCCAAAAAGCCTTCCGAATGATAAACTCGTAAATAAGAAACGTGACTTTTTTTCAGCTGAGTTAAAAACCATACTGAAGACGCTTATGACCCTTAGGTGAATGGGTAGCTGCCTTGAGTTAGGAAAACTGCGCTGCAAGTTGTAGGCGAGATTTCACCTTACTATAAATAATTACGGCACCATCCAGCACAGAGATCCCATAAGGTTCACTTCAACTTCATTTCGATGATGATGATCATATTTGTTCAAAATGGAGATGTCTAGAGGCTAGATTATAACCTAGAATATGGCTGGGTCGTCCCATAGTTAGTCATTTTCTTAGATGACCATGATGCCTGCCTGTGCATCATCATAAGAACTTGGACGATTCTTTCGTAGCTTAGTGCCTTCACGAAAATATGGATATGTGCAAGGAATCTTGAATTGCAAATTACAGTGCTTTAGGTATGTAGGTATTTAGGTATGCGGAATTTATAGCTCCTATACGCCATGGTAGTGTGCCTACGTGTTAGGGAGGAAATAGATTTACAGGTGCTCACTTCTCCTTTCATCGTGTGCAACCCCAACTAGCCACCAACTTCTTGTTTTGTTTTGTTTTTCATAAAGTAGACAGAAGTAAGGCGAGAGTAAATGGCATTACGTTGTACTCGTGTACAGTGAAGCAAAGTGCCCGAAAACTTTTTCGGAACTTTTAATCACTTTTAGAGTAAAAAACTTATCAGAACAGCTTTCGCCTCGTCAACTAGGATGGTCGAAAGTTGGACAAAAAAGTAAAGCAACATTGCAGAGCCTACAGTGGCAAAATGCGGAACTCAAGATAAAAGCTGGAAGAAAAGTTTCTAGTTCCTGAGACATAGCAGCAAACGTCTGCAAATGAGGCGGACATGGTGAAAGCGCGTACGTGAGGTGAGAGATGAAGGCTTTCAAGGTACTGAAAAAACGAATGAATAAATGAAGGAAAGTTCGTCGAGTAGGCAACTTATCAAGGAAAAAAAACCGCCATGGTTAAATAAAATTCTGCAGGAGACGCAGGGTGTTTTTAAGCGGGTGCTCGCTCATGATGGCCTAATAGTTTCATTTCCAGCACACAAGTGATGTTTTACAGCAAAAGCTGTTAAAAGATTGCAACAAGAGTCGCCTGCACCATAGTTGTTCGTCACCGCCACTCACTACCACTATCGCGCAAGATAAAAAATCTATGTAGGAAAAGACAACAAGAACACAATAGAATTCGAACCCGGGTTTCCTGCGTGCCACCTCAGTGTTCTACCACTGAGATACGCCAGCGCTTGCAACTCCGTTGCAAACTGACCATAGGTAGGCTTCATATGACAGAATAAAATTGCATATAGTGTGTAATAAAGCTCTTTAGGGCAGCTAAAGAAGAACCACGCATCACACAATGTTAATTGCGTAACGAGTGGATTGTCGAGTCGAACAAACTATTACAATAGCGCTGATGATGATGATAATGATGATGATGATGATGATGATGATGATGATTTCATAGCCGTGGCTCGTACCCACTCAGGGGGATTGGCCAACAATCGATGACTTAATTCAGTAAGATTTTTTTTCAATATCGAAACCACCCACAAGAAAAAAGAAAGAAAAAAGAAAAGACATGAAAGGAGTGCAATAGTTGTTTGTCACTCGTTCAGATAAGACAATTATTCATTACATTGAATAGGAATCAGCATGGTTAAACAATGCTCTTGTGTATGTTGGAATTTTTTTTTTGCACCAATAATATTCATGCAATTAAAAGCTTAATTCTTTTACTTTCGTTTAGGTACTTGCAAACTGCATAGAAAACGTTCTCGTGGCTGAAGCCCAGATCCTAAGCACCGAAGGAAAGTATGTTTTCTAGAGTGAAATTCAGCCCTAGGCTAGCGAATAGGAGGACTAAGAGTTTTTTCCTGAGAAATTTGTATCGGCGACATGACAAAAAATAGTGCTCTATTGTTTCCAATTCTGAACAAAAGTTGCTTAGTGGTGATATCGCCAGACCAGCCCTATGTGAATAGAAATTTAACGGGGGGACACGACACCAAAATCTAGTTATTATGGTTTCCAACTGTCTTGTAGGACACCAATGAATTTTCCATAGAAATCCTAAATGAGTAAATTCTGATGTTGACAATATTGCTTCCATAGCGTCTGCTTTAAGCACAAGTTTTCTGTATCTTGTCGCAGTTATAATGGCCACTTCGGGAAGAACTGATAGTACTGGCCCTTCCAATGCTGCTCGTGCTAGAGAGTTGGCGATTTCATTTACTTCTAAGCCGCAATGACCGGGTACCCATACTAATTTCAGCAGGTGCAGCTGAGGAGGAACTAGAATAAGGAGCGTCTTTAAGGCCATCGATTTTGTTGACGCCGTAATCGACGTACATATTGACAGAGAATCCGTGATCATGATCGCGTTAGCAGCATTCAAAGGTAGCTTTCGCAGCACTAGAGCTATTGCCAACAGTTCAGCTTCAAAAACTGGGGTGAAATCCGGTAATCTTAATAAAAAAGACCAGTCAAGCGAATGGGAGTATATACCTACACCTGTCTTTTCATCCATTACTGAAGCATCTGTGGCTATAATATTATTCGTTTCTGCGTGGGCAAGATAATCTTGCAGTCGGCTATTTAGGACCCTATAGGATTGTAATTTGGGCCTAGAGGGAAAAATCTCATCGAATATATTCTTAAGAATTTGATTTGTAACCTGCGCCGCAATCACATCTCAAATTTTTACATTTATCCTATCTAGTTGTTTCTGAACAAAAGCAATTTGAGGTGTTCGAAACCGGGGCCAATGCACTAGAGAAAAAGGTGTCTCATTTATAAAATCATATTCAGAACGTCTTGGCGCATAGCTATAAAATTTCAGAAACGTCTGAACCGTTAGGATACGAAAAGGGCAAGGCAATGTAGGTAATCGTGCTTCCTGATACAAAACATTGTTGTTACAAACATAGGAAGTCCTAGACACAATCTCAAGGCCCCTCGTTCCAGCATAACCAGAGGCTTTATTTTAAAAGCAGGGCCACCTGAAAACAATACGCACCCAAATTTTAGAATTGGTCGCATATACATTTTATACATCTTCACCATTGTGCTTCTGCGTAGACCATATCGGCAGCTGCTCAGTCTACGAAGAATTCCTAAGGCGCGCTGTGCTTTAGATGACATGCTTTCTATGTGGGGAGTCGTCCAGTTTAGGTTGGCATTAAAAATTACTCCGAAATATTTAAGAGATTCCACCTGCGGAATGGGCTCTTGTTTATAACATATTGAAATCGAGATGAGATCGGATAACGGAAATCTCATTACTGCACTCTTATTTACATTTAAGGTCATGCAGACTACATCTAGCTATTTCTCCAGCATATTGACATATCCCTGTAGAACAATAGAACTCTCTCCCTCTCAAAAATTCCCTCACCCACGCCAATATATATTTTGGGAGATTGTGGCTCTCTAATATGTCTAATAAAACTGAATGTTCTACACTATCGTATGCCTTAGCTATACCAAAGTCACTAGTGCCGCATGTTGTCTTTTTTTGCGAGCAAGCTGAATGCGGCTTTCTACATTTGCGTGTGCACACCAGATTGAACAATCTGTTCTGAAGCCAATTTGATTTGGATTTATTATTGAATTTTCTTCTATCCATATTAGAATTCTTTTATGGAGCACTCTTTCGATGAGCTTCTCCATATTAGATGTAAGAGAAATGGGTCGAATGTTTTTTATGACATATCCGAATCCTTGTCTTTTTTGTATCACCACTATTTTGCTAATTTCCACTCATACGGAATTTAGGCATACTTTAACGAATAATTTACAGTGTTTAGTAGGTCACATGGTGATAATTTGAATAATATTTTTATCGTAGCAGCTGTGATTCCATCCGGACCAGGAGCTGATGAGGGCAAACCTTGTATCACTTGTGCTAACTCTTCCTTTGTAACTTCAGTAACTTCAATCGTTAACGCTGGTTTTTGTGAATCGTAAGGCTTAGTTGATGTAAATCTACACTCCAGGCCTTTAGCCATGATTTCTAAGGATTTCTTTGTTTCTTCCGAAGATATAATCTCAAACCCTATATTATTTTGAGATGGCATCATTTTACGCGATCTCATGAACCTGAACAGCGCCTTTTTGTTACAAGTTTTTGAAAGGTGATCATAATAGTTTCTATCATATTGTTCCTTAGCTAAAGAGACTGTGCGTTTAAAAATTGCAGCGTGATACTTGTAATCAGGCCAATTTTGAGGGCACTGGTTATACATAAGTTTTTTCCAAGCTGCCTTTCTTCGCCAGAAATCCCGGCCATAGTCCGAGTTCCACCACGGACTGTGGGTTGTGCTCTTTGCAGATTCCACAACGAATTCTGCATTTTTATATGTTCTTTTGATCAGTGCACTTAGTCTCATGGCTTTTGTATCTTCTTGCTCTTCAGATTGAGTTGCCAAAGCAAATTCTAAATCTTTCATAAATTTGGTGTAATTAATAAACACTCGAGTCTGAGAGCCTGACAGTATAACTTGGCAAGCAATCTCAAATAATATAGGCAAATGATCGCTGTTAGTAGCACAATCACACGCACTTCACGACAAAGTAGTGAGCGATGAACTCACAAAGCTTAAATGTAAGGCTGAACGAGACCTATTACTAATGTAAGTGGGTGTTCTTGAATTTAGGCAACACAAGTTATTATCCGCTGTCCACTCCCACAATCTATTACCGCACTGATCAGTTCGGAAACCCCAGCACGTATGATGAGAATAGAAATCATCGATTAGAATTTTATTTTGATAACTAGAAGTCACTGCAGCGTCTAAACGTCGAGTATCTATTACAACTTTAGGAAATTATGCATTCACCACCAAAAAAGGGATGCAGCCTGGTAAGGTTATTTTTAAGGCGAGAATTTCACTGTCAGGTGACATGAGCTTATACGAAATTTTTGCTTTGAGACTTATTCTATTATTAATAAAAAATTCCAAACCTCCACCTTTCGATGGACGGTCTAGACGTAAAGATCTGAATCTATTTTTTTGAAAAGACTGATGCATTGAAAGCCAAGTTTCTTGTAGTGCAATATTATCTAGAGAAAATTTCGATGCCAAATATATTAGATCAGTTGCTTCAGAGTGAATTGATCGGCAATTCTAATGAAGGATTTTAAGTGACCCGATTTTCGCTCTCAAATAGCCTCAGCGATGGCCTTGTTTAGAATATTTTCTTTGAGAAAATCAGCTTTAGACAGGGTGTTCTTTTGGTACTTTTTGGTTTTTGAATTGACAGGTGCGATGCCTTTTTTGTGTAAAGGGGATCTCGAGCGCTTTAGCGATCGGGGATTTATATCCATTTCGTCTGAGTCCGCCACTTTCCTGGTAGGCTCGCATGGAGACACGCTACTTTCCTCTACTGAATCTGCAGCTACCGTAGGTTGCTGTGGCGTATCGGAGCCATACTTCTTTGAAATTTCAGGGGAGTCACAAATCTGAAGGGCTTCCGTAGGCTGCTGTGGCGTAGCAGAGTCATACTCCTTTGCAAACTCCGAGTAGTCACTAATGTTACGTGGTGCACTGAAGTTGTTTCCGCTGTACCCAACAATTGAGCCATCTGGTTCGATAGAATCTGGGCCAAGGACTCACAAAGATTCCCAGCAATGCGCTCTATTGCCTTCTCCACTGCCTTCTCAATCGCTTCCGCAATAGGGACAGAGAGAGCTTCCATTGTTGGCATATTACGAGCTGTAACACCGGTGTAGCCTTGTGTTCGTGCTTGTATTTCAAGTGCTGCTTCCTTCCGTGAACACCGTCTTCGTTCTACTGTCTCTAGAATTCGCAGTTCACGTACATTTGCCGAACAACTAGATCTATCGGCCGCATGAGCTTCGCTACATAGGCAACACTTTTCTCTATCACTCTGACAGTTGCTAGAATTGTGACCTTCCCCGCATACCTTACACCTGACCGCTGACCTACAACTTTTCATTGTGTGACCATAACGCCAGCACTTTATGCATTGGAGCGGACGAGGAGAGAGCGGCTTTACTCTGTAAATTAAAGGCCAAGCCTTAATTTCTGATGGTCGGACTGATCCCGCAAAGGTCACAATTACAGACTCAGTTGGTATTTTGTTCTTATCAACCACCCGTCCACACCAATAGACTGAAATAGCACCTGCTGGCGAAAACAGCTCCAGTACTTCGGAGGGTGGCATGTTGGCATCGACGCCACGCACTAGACCTCGGGTACATGCTAAATCAGAAGATATGAACGCGCTCATCGGCTGGGATGCAAACGTTGAGCACTTTAGTAGATCTAGGACACAGGACTGGTCTGGCGAAAAGCACAGTATGCCTCCTCTGCCGAACTGGCGGACCTCCGTTATGGACTGGTATTGGGGCCGTCACTGACCGTGATTCCGCCTGAACGATCTTCGAGTTTTTCATCCGAACGATGCCGTCATTGTTCGGGACTAGAGCTACTGGAACCGATGATATTCCGTTGCGCAAGAAAAGATCCACTGGCACCTCCTTTGGATCCGTAGATGCAGACCAAAGAAAAGTCCCTGGCTCTGGCGAAGATAAGGGCATCTTGTCTGAACTTGCGCAAAAAACACTGATCAAACAACTATTGCAATATAAGAAACGATGATATATCCATTAACCAACAACAGCTACTTAATTCTTCACCACACCCCGAGAGCAAGCTTCAACAGCCAGCAGCGAAGGATGCTTCTTCCTATATCAAAACGGCCACCTGCTACGCGCTAGGCGTAGTTCTTCATTGTCGTCAGCCACAGCATCAAAAATTGCACAAAATTCATTGAAAATCTGTAGCGGGCCACACGCTTCTCTGAAGAATGACGAAGGATCGCATTGCGAATGCCTCCCCGACCACACTGAATTCACCAAGTATAGCGTAGTGGGTAGCAGTTTGAGGGTATATCAGTACTTGTAGCATTTACTAAAATAGTGTTTAAGAAAAGGTCCTGAAAGGGCGATCTTCCAGTTTTTGCCGTCACTAAGCTTCGCAGTAAACGTGCTTGGTGTTTTTATTGTGTTTTTTTTTTCTTTTCATTTTATTTTGCGTTGTAGTGGCTACGGGTGGCGGCGGCGGCGGACTACTACGGTGCACGAGACCCTTGTACACTTCCCTTGTAATATACTTTGAATAACTCTCAACACCGCTCTTAGTCATTGTAGTTCCAATCGCAACTGGCTCTCATGCTCGTTTCTGTAAGCGTGCTGCATCAAAGTCTTCAGCAAGGTCCTAAGAAGTGTTATAAGAGCAATATAAATAAGAACTTTGATAAATAGATGCGCGAGGCGTTAAGTGTCCTAAACCGAAGCACTCATTATAATGGGTAGTATTTGCACATGAGATTATCTGGCTAGCTTTTCTGTGGCCGAGGACGTTTCGGCGCTACAGACTCGATCGTTAATGCTACGAGGCCTCATGAGAATATACAGTGATGAAGGCACTAACTGTGCCCACTTGCCAAATGAGACTCGGAGGACGAAATAACGAGAAACGCTTGTACATAACGGTCTGCCTCACATTATAGGTACTAATCTTCCCGTGCGTTTTTTTTCAGCTATCGATCGTTATTGAATTTGAAACGGATTCGAGTGGCGTAATGCCCGTACGCTGCTTAACAGAACCCCAGTATAATGCGGTCATTATTCTCACTATGTAATCTGATTTCGCAGGATCCGATCACAATGGCTACATTTGCTCTTTCAGCCTCCCGACTCTTCCTCCTGCTATGTCATCATGACTTGCAGTTACCGGAAGGGAACACTTTTTTTGTGTGCATTTCTCGCTGACAAGTTGTCCCTTATAATTTAACACTGTACATCTCTCTTGCTCTCTGCGAATGCTAATGTATGTTTTCGCTTGAAGAGAAAAGAGTGGTCGAGTTCTCACTGATACCAACACGTACTCGTAAACTTGAGAAACACTGCCGACAAGTCAGTTAGATTAAGCTTTTCGAAAAATTGGTAAACGGATAAAAAAAAACGACACAGCTTCATGAGGACGCTGGTCACCAAAAAAGTGATCATTCGGCTAAGTTACACATCCCTTATGGTGGAGTATGCTACTAATGCTATCAATGTTTTAAGTGTTATAATGTGCATGGCTACTAGCGCACACAATAAAAAAATAACCGGCAAAACAAGTAATCTGCTCACCCTCTACCGCATTCTGTTTTCTGCATTTTTAACACGAACTTGGTTTATGCCAGGGTCCACCAAAACGTCAGTGGTGTATGTAGGTCAAGGAAATGGCTTCGAAAAATACGCACCATTAGAAGGCAAGAAAATAGTTACGTCAACGATAGCTGAACCTATAGGTCCGCGAGAACACAGACAGGACAAGCTACCCACTGTGCAACGGCAACTTCAGGCTTTTTCTTTATCGCAACTTTTCCAAATTTGAACAGTACAGCATTTCCGCTATTGTTTCACGTACAATATTGATTCCATGCGAGATACATACTATGAAATATCTACAAACACGCCTTGTATATGTAACACTGTCCTTTCACAGTGGTGTTGCTTAAGTGAAGTAATGCATTAAGACCGTGACAAACATTTACGTTTAGTTCTTAAACGCCTCATCTACGCCTGCGTCCCATTCAGCTTTAAGGATAGATGTGCATTTTTGTCAGTACAATAACACAACATTAGGTGGCATAATTATCTCTAGCGTCGGCGTCGCTCATAGCACCTATTCGTGAAAAAATAATTCCCCACAAATTCATGACCTGAATTATGAGAAGTGGGTCAAGCTTGGGCATTAATTCATTATTTTGTTGACTGTCAATTGCCATAAAAGCAGAGCAGTGGCTTTCAAAAATCTTCAGAAAGGAAGCGCTAGAAAGCGCGAACAAGCCCAAAAAATCAACGCTACAATAATATTGCTGAAAAAAAAAGGGCCCACACGGCTTGCCCGTATAGGCCACTGCTGACTCGAACATCTCGTTCACACTTCTGACATCGTCCTCCCTTTTTGTCCCAGTTCTGCCAGGATAAGTGTTTTTCGATGTAGCAACATACAACAAGATGCGATGGAGCCGACAAAGTGCGCACTATAGCAAGCATTTCGCAACCGAAGCCATGTTTCGCAGTGGTGTAGGCGACAGGGTGGGGAATGGCCAGTACAGACTCGGAAAGGGAAAGGCTGGACTAGCGTAGGCTATTCTTAGGCACCAGACACAACTTACAACGACACGAAGCTGAGCCGGCGATCCTGTTCGTGCATTACTGCTTTAGAATATATGTCACCAAAAAAATCCTTGGCTGACACATTGCTATTGTGCCTCATGCTGCTGCATGACGCTGCATTAACCATTAAGAGCGGACATTGGTTAACTCTAGGCAAGAAACTGCAAGTGTAAAGTAAGCAACTAAAGCGTAAAGACGCGGATGAATAGGCTGAATGGGGCCATTCATCTGGCATTTTCGCACATCCGCAGAAGACCCGATGTGTGTCACTCACGCGTGCATTGATCCGCCAGGCAGGCGCCTGTCGAGTACTAGAAACGACGTGACGCTGCCTCTTCTAGTTGGTGTAGTTTTCTAGCTGTGATGGCTAAATTTGTAATTGTAGGTGTTTGGTAATTGTTCGGCGTTTGGTAATTGTAGGTGTTTGGTAATTGTTTAGTGTTCGGTAATTGTTTGGCACGGCACTGTGACCCTTAAGTATTTAGCCCATCTCTTCATCGGCTCTTCCTTCAGCTTACGTTTACTCCTTCGTACAACTAATTCTGATGACACTTGAAATATTCACCATATCACGTTGGCACCATTCGTTACATTCCGGCAGTGGTGATCAATAAGATTATGTAAAATATAATTAGCGCTGACGCTTACGCTTACCAGCATCATATACTTTCATCAGTGTGTGTTCAACCGTTATTTGACATTTCCATTTGAAAGAAATGAATAAATAAAGTAGCCTATAATTTCATATATATATATATATATATATATATATATATATATATATATATATATATATAAGGGAAAGAAGTATATACTTAAGGGCTCGTTTTTCCTTGTTTTGACACAATAATAATGAAATCTAAAGTCTAACAGACAATAATGCCAAGAAGTGTATAGGGGATGTTATTAGACTAAATTGTAAGGTAAATGTGAAGAAAGAAAGATTGGTGAACAGGAACTGAACCTGCGTTATTCGAAGGTCGCACGTTTGGTTCTTGCCCACGGCAAGTTATCTTTTCAAGCACTTTTTGTTTCACATTTACTTTACGATTCGGTCTAATAACCTCCCATATACATTCTTCGGCATCATTGTTTGTTAGATACGTATATGGGAGGTTATATATATATATATATATATATATATATATATATATATATATATATATATATATATATTAATATATTCCTAAACACAACAACTCACACCCACTCAGCTTCAACTTTTGTCGAGAGGCTCAACCTTTTGTCCATCATCCGGTAGATTCAATGAATTTGAACTGTACGAAGACCTCGATAACTTTTCGCGTAATCTCCGCCTCCGTGAATACTTTCATGATCGCAAGGACTGTACGGACGAGAATAGAGTGATTGGTGGTGACAGATCATGGTGTCCGGGTGAGCAGAGGGACAAACACCTCGATATGTATATATCAGCAGTTCAAAAAGATATCATCAGAGCATATGAAAAAAAATCGGCCATTTCGAAACAACATATCAAAGTCAGAACGAAGGGCACTCGATGAACTACGAAAAAACACTGGAATTACTATCAAACTGGCTAATAAAGGGGGCTGCATAGTATTTTTAAACACGTCGGACTACTTAAAGGAAGGGGAACGACAGCTATCAGACACAAAATTCTACAAAGAACTTCCAACGAACCCGACTCCCGAATTTGAAAGGGAGATAAAAGTAAACCTAAACAATCTCCGCTGGGACGAGAAAGTTACCGGCAAAATGTTGAAAGCAATGTTACCGGCCCATTCTGTTCCCGGTTGATTCTATTTGCTCCCCAAAATACACAAGGCAGGTAATCCGGGACGTCCGATAGTATCCAGTAACAGCACATCAACAGAAAATATATCAGAATTCATCAATTCCTTAATAAAAAACAACCCCCCAAATTTTCCTTATTACCTTAAGGACACAAACCACTTCATCTGCGAAACTTCAAGTCTCGGCATCCCAGGCGGCAGTTTTCTGGTGACCATGGACGTCTGCTCACTGTACACCAACATACCCCACCATGACAGAATAGCGGCTGTGGTTTCTGAATATGTAAAGTCTGACTCATCAACTAGTGTAAGTGGCGAGGTACTGTTTACACTTCTTGAACTTGTACTAAATTATAACCACTTTGAGTTCAATGGCAAGCATTTTCTTCAGGTCAGTGGCACTGCAATGGGCACGAAAATGGCCCCAAACTTCGCGAGCACCTTTATGGCTTCACTTGAAATCCCATTCATTGAGGGACGCACCTTGAAACCTTTCTACTACAGAAGATACTTAGACGATATTTTTATGATATGGAACCATGATGAGGGAAGTGTTTTCCGCTTCATAGAGGATTTTAACAAGTGCCACCCGTCAATAAAATTCACGCACAAAATTTCCAAAACTAGCATTAACTTTTTGGACGTCACTGTCCCGGTCGAAAATGACCGCTTGTCAACAAACCTTTGCAAAAAGCCTACAGACCACCAAATGTACCTACATTTCAACAGCAGCCACCCAAAGCATTGCAAAACAGGTATTCCATATTCTCAGGCCTACCGGTACCGAAGAATATGCATCGATATGCGGGAATTTGACAGACACGCGGAACACCTTAAGTATTCCTTATTGAAACAAAATTATCCGGAAGACATTATTGACGATGCCATACTACGTACTCGCAACATGAACAGAAATGATATAATTAAAGGACGAAAATTAACAGAGTATCTAAAACGACTTCCCAAATGAACCTTGTACTACCTTACTCCTCATCAGCGCCACGAATCAACAACATACTTTCCCGCCATTTCAACATAATCAGGCAAAGAAAAAGACTAACTTCTATTTTTGCGAAGCCACCTCACGTGGTGTACCGCCGGGATAAAAATCTGAAGGACATTCTTGTCAGAGCAAAAACAAACACCCCCAAATTTCAATCAGGGTGCCATCTCTGCGCAAAAGCTCGATGCAAGCTATGCCCACAGATGGTCACAACTCGTGAATCCAAAGCGAACTTCTCGGATTTCAAATTCTGCATAACTGAAAGCCTTAATTGTGACTCCAGTAACGTAATATACATGCTACATTGCAACATCTGCGGACAAGAATATATCGGCCAAACAGACACGCCATTTCGGCTGCGGTTCAATAATCACCGGTACCACGCCACTTCACTGCCGAAGCTACCTTTATCTAGACATCTGCGCCTGCCAAACCACAGTTTTGAAAATATCAGCGTAACTATTTTGCAGTCCGGTTTCTCAAACAGACGCGAGCGCGAACAGCGTGAGGCATATTTTATTTTCAAATTTCGAACATTAGTAGCCGGCATCAACGAGGACCCCGAAAACTCAACTGCCTCCGAGAAGTAAGCCAGGAGAAAATTGGTGACAAAGATTGATAGCTGGAGACCATGTTTTTTTCTTACTGACCCGTACGTGTACACTGTCCTTTCTTGTTTTTTTTTTCACATGCACATACAAAGTGTTTACGTTCGCCTATCACTTGATGACCATTGAAGGGAAACGGACGAAGATTAAAGGTAAAGAGCCGACCGACCCATTAACGGGAAACCCTTCCTTTACGCACGCAGTCACGGACCCTCCCGGCACCGCGGCGACAATCTTGGGTGACCCGAGACACGTCGAGAACTGAACAGCACGTGATAAGAACCGTATGTGGACGTACACGGACAGTTGGTTTCGTTGTCAGTGTTGACAGTGGATTTTCTTCTTTTTTACTTTCTGTCTTTTCTTTCTTTTTCTTTTTCGTCTTTTTCTCCCCTTTTTTGTTTTTTTGTTTTTTTTCCTTTTTTTAGTTCCCTCTCACTCTCGCAAACATCTTTCAAGGCGAGAGGGACGCGGCAGCAACGAAGTTTGGAAGTTCATGTCAGTATAACTCATCCCCTGATGAAGGGAGGACCCCTCCTGAAACTGTTGGGAAATAAATATATTTATCCTTCTTGACGACGCTCCCGTTGTGTCATATATATATATATATATATATATATATATATATATATATATATATATATAAGGAAAGAAGTATATACTTAAGGGCACGTTTTTCCTTGTTTTGACACAATACTAATGAAATCTAAAGTGTAACAGACAATAGAGAGAGAGAGAGAGATAAAGATGCAAGGAAAGGCAGGGAGGTTAACCAGACGCACATCCGGCTTGCTACCCTGCACTGGGGAAGGGATAAAGGGGAGAAAAGAGGTTGCAGAAAGACGAGAAGGTACACACAATCACGAGCACACTCGGGGAGCACACACAGTTTACAGGCGGTCGCTCAGGTTTGTTGACTTAAGGTAAAGTAGCAGTGCTTTAGTTGCTTTCTGCGCAACTGAGGCAGATGCCCAAGGTCCTAGTATCTTCTGCACACAAAATGGTCCGGGGTCAAGTCGATTCAAAACCATCCGTAGCTGGCATCGCTGTGTGTCGTAGCAAGCGCAGCTGCACAGGACGTGTTCGATGGTCTCTTCATCTCCGCAGTAGTCACATGTAGGAGTGTCCTGCCATACCAATGCGAAAGGAGTACGCCTTTGTGAATGCAACACCCAACCAAAGGTGGCATAACAGTGTCGCATCGGAGCGGGAAAGGTGTGATGGTAGCTTTAGCTTAAGCGAAGGATCCAGTTCATAAAATTGACACCTTTGGAAGGTGGTAGACGACCAGAACGTGCGTGTGAGATCTCGAGCCAGCAGGTAAAGTTGTCTTGCTGCATCATTCCTTGATAGAGGAATCGGGACTACACGGGTTTCTTCATGGGCTGAGCGGGCTGCATCATCGGCTTATTGATTTCCGGTAATACCGATATGTCCAGGCAGCCATTGATATATATTATCATGCCCTTGTGCTAGAGCTTCATGATGGCAATGTCTTATTTCTTCTACCAGTTGGTCGTGGCTCCTCCTACGCATGGTAGACTGCAAACTCTGAAGCGCTGCCTTCGAATCACAGAATATGACCCATTTTCCTGGACGTTCTTGAACGAGATATTGTAAAGCAGCCCTTACAGCAGCAAGCTCTGATGCCGTAGATGTTGTCATATGCGACAACTTAAACTTGATTGTCATTTCTGCAGCCGGAATTACAGCGGCACCTGATGAGCTGCTGGATGAGACGGACCCATCAGTGTATATCTGCGTTCGGTCTAAGTACAACTCATGTAATAATAGCAGTGTTGCTTGCTTCAATGCTACTCTGGAGTGACTGCTTTTCTTTTTGATTACCGGAATTTCTAGACGTACTTGCGGCTGGTCGAGACACCACAAAGGGCATGCCGTTCTCGCAGCTGGCGTATATCCTGATGGAATGCTGTTTAGGTGCTTGGCTATGACGTCTGAAAACGTAGCACGTGGTCTTCCGGAAGGTAGAAGGGCCAAGTGGTGGTCGGGGACACGGCTAGCATGTCGAATGTGCGCTCTGAGGCAATCCACAACTATATATGTCCTGACCGGATGGTCTTTGGCAAGCATGATTGTGGCATAAGTAGAAGCGCATCGGGGCAGTCCTAGGCAGATACGCAGTGCCTGACCCTGCAAACTCTCCAATGAATGAGTATTCGATTTGCAAGTGTTAGTCAGCACCGGCAAGCTGTAGCGCAATAGACCCAGAAATAGGGCCCTGTACAGCTGTAGCATGGAGGCCACAGAAGTTCCCCATGCTTTACCGCACAAGAATTTCATGATATGCACAATAGATAGCAGTCTCTTCTTCAAGTACGCACAATGTGGGCTCCACGAAAGACTTCTTTCAATAATTATGCCCAGGAAACGATGCGTCCGTGCATATTTGACACTCTGCCCATTGATGTAAACAGGGTATGGCGTCATTGGTTTGCGTGTAAACGCCATCAACGCGCACTTCACAGTTGATATATTTAGGCCTTGTTTCTGAAGGTAGGCTGTTGTGAGGGTTGCTGCCCGCTTTATTCGTGCACGCACCTGAGGGCGAGTAACTGCAGCACTCCACAGGCAAATATCATCGGCGTATATGGATAGGCACACCGACTTTGGCAGAACCTTCACCAGACCAATGAGGGCTACATTGAACAATGTGGGGCTTAAAACACCTCCCTGAGGTACTCCGCAGTGGGTGTAATGTTCAGCAGTTTTACCCTCATCTGTTTGCACAAAGAAACCCCTGCCAATTATATAGTCTTTTATCCATTGAAACATTCGTCCACCAATGCCCATTGCTGCGAGAGAAGTGGGGATGGAATCGTGAGCTACATTATCATATGCACCCTTCACGTCAAAAAAGAGTGCCACTGATATGCGCTTGCGACTTTTTTCTTGTTGAACAAATGTCGATAAATCAATGACACAGTCAATGGAGGAGCGGCCCCGACAAAAGCCTGCCATGCAAGAAGGGTATTTGGTGTATCGTTCCAAGTACCACTCGAGACGAAATAGAACCATTCTTTCCATCACTTTTCCGAGGCAGCTTGCGAGGGCAATAGGGCGATACGCTGTCAAGTCCAATGGTGATTTTCCCGATTTCAAAAGCGGTATTAATCGACTTATTTTCCATTCTCGGGGAACACTGCCGCTGAGCCAGGAGTTGTTG
The DNA here is from genome assembly GCA_013436015.1 of Rhipicephalus annulatus. Lineage (NCBI taxonomy): Eukaryota > Metazoa > Arthropoda > Arachnida > Ixodida > Ixodidae > Rhipicephalus > Rhipicephalus annulatus. Next base: position 26,798 of record WOVY01007432.1, read on the forward strand.
AAGCATGTTAAAAGTTCTTTTCTAAGCTTTTGTCCAAGGTGTCCCAACGCACTATAATTAATACCATCAGGACCTGGCGATGACATGCGCTTAGAAGCGACTAACGCACCTTCCAGTTCTTCCATGGTGAACGGAGTGTCCATTTCTGGTAATCGCGTCTCAGGAACGATCACGGCGTCGATGCTCTCATTCATAATATTCCCGGCAACTCTCGTGCAAAATTCTTCAGCCACCTCGAGTTCTGTTTTTCCATGATGGAGTGCCAAAGCTTTAAAAGGGTGCCGTTATTGTGGAGAGGAGCGAAGACCACGCACTGTTCTCCAGATATATGACAGCGGTTATGAGGGTCTAGAGATTCGCAGAATGCTTTCCAGCGTTCGCTCTCCAGTTTGTAAATGCGTCGTTGAATCTTTTTCTGGAGCCGCCTTGCTTCCCTCAGATCGTAAATTGATCTTGTGCGTCTGTATCGTCGTTCCGCACGCCTTCGTATAGCTCGTAATTTTTCCAGTTCGATGTCAAACTGTGTTACTTTAGACGAAAATGGTAATTTGCGTTTGGACGCTTGCATAGCTTCCACTATGGTGTTTTCCAAGCTGCAGGCGAGGCCTTCTTGGCAAGCGTTTTCAACACGCAATGCAAACATCGACCAGTCAGTGCCAATTGCAACACCGGAAGAGAATTTTTTTATGATACCATCGATCGTCACGTAGGTGGGTATGTGATCACTCCCATGAGTCTCAATATCGCAAAGCCACTTAACTTTGTGAGAGAAGCACCGTGACACCAATGTCAGGTCAAGGCAACTGCCATACGTGAGACCCCGCAGATATATGGGGGTACCATCGTTCATGATGGAAAGGTCGTAATCGGAAGCGAATGTAACAAGGTTCCGGCCCCTGGCATTCATCCTAGTGCTTCCCCAAAGCATGTGATGGGCATTGAAGTCACCGGTGATGATCCAAGGCCCATTGGTTCTCATTAGGATGTCTTTTAATCTGTCGCAGTCAAATCGCGATGACGGAGATATATATCCACCAATAAGCGTGAACGAAACTGCATTGTTCCTCACACGAAGACACACGTACTGATTGTCGCCATATGAACTTATTGGGTGCAAAAGATAAGTCAAGTCTGTGCGAATGTAAACAATTACTTTGCTTCGTTCTTCGCAAGCGGCTAAACAAAAAGCTTCATAACCGGACAATCTATAAGGCGTTAATACGTTTGGTTCACATATGACAAGTATAGGGAATTGATTGGCCCGAACAAATTGGCGAAAGTTCGAGATACGGGACTTCATGCCTCTGGCATTCCACTGAAAAATCGACGCACTTTTAACTTTAGTGCGGAAGATGAGATTTTGTTGAGCCATTGTGCCTATACGAAGTTAGCAAGAACTGGATTCAGTGCATCCAGTATTTGTAGTGCACTCTTAGCAGACGGAGACTGTATGCTGCTCAGTAGCGTGCGAATCGTGGCAATTAATGATTGCACGATTGCAGCCACTTGCCTGTCTTGGTTGGAAAGATCTCGAACCGGCACGATTGCAGTCACTTGCCTGTCTTGGTTGGAAAGATCTTGAACCGGGAGCGCGGACTGGCCGTCATGAAGCTCCTTCGGTTCGCTTGATGCTGCTTCCCCTTGAAGTGCAGGCCACTCTGTCGCAGTTAGGGTATGCTCACTGGCTTTGTCCTTTACAGCCTTTCCCACGGCATGTGGTCTGGGAGGCAAAGGAGGTGGTACTGATGAGGGGTCACGCAAACGTGTCGAGGAGGTAGCGGGCGTCCTCGAAGACCAACGTCGACGTGAACGACGCTTTCTGACTTTAGCTGCGGCTTCTCGATGAGATGAGTGATCGCGCACCATCTCCTTCAAGATGGCAATTTCCTTCTGAATCCGCGGGCAGTCCTTCGATGTGGCTTCATGGGATCCATTGCAATTAGAGCATTTCTTAACAGTTGCGACGCACTTATCCGCTTCATGGTGCTCGGCGCAGCGGTGGCATACCACCGAATTCTCGCAGACGCTGCTCACAAGTCCAAGTTTCATGCATTTACGGCACTGGAGAGGCTTCGGAATGAAAGGCCGCACAGCATGTCTGAAGTACCCCACCTTCACATGAGAGGGGAGTGATGTGCTCTTAAACGCAATCTTCACACAGCGAGACTTGCCTAGCCGGGTGACATCAACAATTAGAGTATCAGTTGTTGACTTGACAAGAAGTTGTAAGTCCTTAATGGAAATAGCGACATCAATGTCGTAGATCACGCCGGTTACTACATCACATCCCAAGGGAACATGAGAGCGCACCTGGTTGTCGTCCAAGTCAGTTACAGTGCGCAGAACGCCCAACGCACTTTCGTGCAAAACGTCAACAGCCAGTATATTCTTTCTGGCGTTCACTCTTATGTCCGTGATCTCATTTGGCACGAGCGTTTCCAGAGACCTCGACACAGACTGTCTGTTAAGGCGTTTCATGCTGACGGTAGGAAGTGCAGGCAGAAACAGGATGGTATAAGTGTTCGATTTTGGCGCTTCACTTACAGTTTGAATAGTTGAGGATGAGGATGTCCTCATGTTCCTTCTCTTCGCCTTGCGGCTCAGCACAGGTTGAAAACCGTCATCTGAGAAGTCCTCACTGTTGAGATAGTAAGCATGAGTATCTTCACTGTCGCTGTCGCTCGCTTGTCCCATCCGCTTCCTGGAGGCGGTCGCCGCTGACGCCGCTGGTGCCGGCAGGCGCCCGGGGTGGTCTACTTCCATTCTCTCCAAGGTAGCAGCGGAAACTGATCAACAGACTCAATTTACAACTGAAATACGCCGGAGTTAGCAGAAGTAGCTCCTATGTAACAGACAATAATGCCACGAAATGTATAGGGGATGTTATTAGACCGAATTGTAAGGTAAATGTGAAGAAAGAAAATTTGGTGAACAGGAACCGAACCTGCGTTATTCGAAGGTCGCACGTTTGGTTCCTGCCCACGGCAAGTTAGCTTTTCAAGCACTTTTTTTCACATTTACGATTCGGTCTAATAACCTCCCATATACATTCCTCGGCATTATTGTCTGTTAGACTTTATATATATATATATATATATATATATATGTATATATATATATATATATATATATATATATATATATACATATATACGACTCCACTTTAGTGTACGGATTGAAAGTATTTCGACTAAATGCCATCATTTGTCAACGAAAGAACCCCTGAATTTACGTACCTTTGGGATTTATTTTTCACTAGTTCACATCAGCCTCAGCTAGCAGTGGTCAGTAATGATTCACACTGTTAGAAAATGTTGCATATTAAGACTACGTGTAAAGTATATTACTGATCATTGAGTCATACCTTCATTTTTTGAGGATAACTCACGTCTGCTTAAGAATTATTGCTTCATCATCATCATCAGCCTGACTACGTCCAATGCAGGACAAAGGCCTCTCCCATGTTCCGCCAGTTAACCCGGTCCTGTGCTTGCTGCTGCCAATTTATGCCCGCAAACTTCTTAATCTCATCTGCCCACCTAACCTTCCGTCTCCCCCTAACCCGCTTCCCTTCTCTGGGTATCCAGTTAGTTACCCTTAATGACCAGCGGTTATCCTGTCTACCTGCTACATGCCCGGCCCATGTCCATTGCTTATGCAGGTATATTGCTTATGCAGGAATTATTGCTTATGCAGGTATAAATTCATTTGCACCAGTCCTTGTCTGTGTCTTCTCGTGTGTTGTGTTTAGTAGCACTGTCACGTTGTTTTGTATGTCAAAGTACCATCTTGTCAAACAGTCCACTCTTTTCAACCTAGCTTCCTTTTCCAGGTGCTGAAATCCGATGAGCCCTTGTGCGAGTCACATGTACGACATTGGTTGCCACGCAACTTGGTGATAATCACGGTAAGCTGTTCGTGGCAGAATAACGAGATTCACACTTGGGAGAGTGCGAGAGAAAACTATAACGGTGTCGAAAATGGAGGCAATCTCGACGTAAAAGATGTATGCAGCTGAAAGGTGCTGGATAGACAGAAAGGTAAAGAAAAAAAAGCAAGGGCGTTTATGGCTTCTAGTTCTGAAACCATTTCACAATGTAAAGCCGTTTTTTTCTCGTCTTCCTGCCTATTTTTAGGAAGGAGAAAGAACGAATGAACAACGGCAATCCGGCTTGTGCTATCGCAGACTCGTTGCTTAAATTACGGCCGGAGCTCCGTATGCACGCGGAAAGAATGGGTCTAAAATCTGCGAAGCAATCTGGCCAGCTCGGCGAAAAAGGAACGAAATTTATTCCCCATTTTCCACCAGATCTCGACTTTTCCGGCAAGCTGTAACATGTAAAAGTCATTGGGCTTTTGCGTTGATTTCAATCTGCAGCAAATATAACACGAGTGCGAGGACAAGCCCTCCCCCCGCACGCGTACACACACAGACAAACCATGCGCCCGCTCGTGGGCACACATACACAGACACATGCACACGAGCTCTTTACCTCGTTTTAAAATTGTGGCGAGAACAGAAAACAGCAGGCTTTCAAAGAATTGTTTTAGTGCGAGGTCAAAGTGCATGAGGGGTAAAGCAGCATCGGTGATTATGGCATGGAGTGCAAATTAAAGCTAGGCTTCTTTCACTAACGCTTTATTCGAAATGCAACAGCTTTTATAATGAAACTTTGCCATGTGTTGTAGGCGGGTCCTTTTCGCAGCAAAATTTTACTTTTAAAAATATGAACCCTTAGGGCGATGGCTTCGTTGTTCATGATAAAAAGTTTAAAAAGGCAGATAGCAACTGCATATATCCTGCAGGGCGATGTCACATGTAATCGGCAACAAACCTTCGAAATCAGAAGAATTTGCTGGCTTAAAGGGACATGTTGTGAGCATGGGATGGGGAAAGATGAGTGATCTTCTAGGGACACAGGAAGGGAACGGGTGAATCCTCACGAATAGCGTTAAAATCTCAGCCTGCTGCGGCCGGGTTTCAAGAGCAACTGTGTTGACGAACTGAAATATTTCGCTGTGTGACACCAATACCGATGTTACACAGGTAAAAAAAAGCGCGGTTACGACAGACCATGGTTGACCGCATTGAACCGCGGTTAGCGCCAAACATGGTTCGCCGAAGTTACACAGCGCGAAAGCATCCTCGGTTAAGGTGGCTAACGCCAACTGGTGTAGAACAATCAACAGAGCCCCTTTCTTGCATGTACATGCTGCGAATACATTCAGCAGCAACCAGCAGCAACCGTACATTCAGCAGCAACAGCAATATGTTGTTCTGAAAAAAAAAGGCAATCGAAAACGATCAAAGCGTAGTTCATAGGGAGTATCGCTTGGGTAGCAATGCTCCATATAAGCGCCAGCGTTGTTTCCTATTTTAATAATGACATAAAAACTGAGTTCAAGATTGTATAATTGGTAGACAGTAAGTATCTGAAGCTTGCCAAAAATGGAGGAGTATGTTCTCTAGGTTACAGAATTTCCATGTAGCGTACAGAACTTTTTTATAAAACTAACAGCCTGTCAAGAATAATTTTTGGAGTTGTGTCCCAAATTAAAAGACAGTAATGTAGATGGGAAACCAAAGAATGATATAGCTGGAGCTTTAACCAGTTCGGAACTAAGGACCTAAGTTTATTTAAAACCGAAATCGATCGAGGCATATTGGCGTGTACTTTATTTATTGGAGGTGTCTAACTCGGGTGCTCATTAAAAAGTACACCTCAAAATTTAAACAAAGAGACTCGTTGAATTTCAATATTTTTAAACCAGAGAAAAATCCTGTAATCTTCACACTTGTTTTTGCTCTTAAATAAAATAAATTTAGTTTTTACTAACATTCAACTTTAGTTGGTTTGAATCTAGCCAGTAATAGAATGAGACCAGGCATTCATTCGCTTCCTTCTCAAGATCTTTTAGACAGCTGCCAGAGAAGAACAATCTTGTATCATCTGCATACATAACTGTAGAAGAAGCCACTGGCACATGAACGATATCAATTATATAAATAATAAAAAATGGAGGTCCCAGTATAGAAACCTGAGACAGACCTTGTGTTACTGGTTTTAACTGGGAATTATACCCGTGAACACATGTATATTGTAACCTGTCTGTTAAATAGCTACGCACTAACTCTAGAGCAATAAATACCTCGAATGTCATAATACGTACGGTAACATGTGAACAGAATACCATGCTTAACCAAATCGAATGCCTTTCGAAAGTCTAAAAATATTCCCAGGGTGAACTGCTTGCTGTCTATATTTTGAGCGATTTGTTCTTTAATGCCAAGTAATGCCATTTGTACAGATTTCTTTGCTCGAAAGCCGAATTGCTCACAGACAAGTAGTTCATGATCTTCGAGAAACTTGGTTATCCTTGTTTTTATTACGTTTTTTAACACTTTCGAGAATAAAGGTAACACGGATATCGGCCGGTAATTATTGAAATCATTGATAGGGCCTCCTTTATGTAAGATTTTTACCCTCGCAGCTTTCGTAGCAGCTGGCAAAGTGCCTGAAACTAGCACTTTGTTGCAGATATGTTGTAAAGGTGCTGCAAGTAAATTTGCAACAAAAGTTATTGCAATGGCTTGGATTTCATCGTTACTGGTCGCAGTATTTTTATTTAGCCCCTTAAGAAAAGAATAGATCTCCAATTCACTACATGGCAATAGAAATAGAGAGTTCATACAAGAGGAAGCTATGTATTTTTCAACGTTTAATTGCTTCGCGGAAGACGAATATGTACCAATGGTTAAGAAGTATGAATTGAATTTATTTGACAAAGCCTCTTTACTGTATGAGACACCATCAGTCACCAACGTGCAGGGAATGGTATTTTGTTCTTGACCAATGAGAGAACGTAATGTGTTCCAAATTTTTGGGGGTAATCGTAAACAGCAAGGAATCTGTTTTTATAATATTCAGCCCTAGCTTGCTCGAGGTCAGAGTATAACTGGTTTCTCACTATCTTATACTCGTCAAGCAGCGCTAAATCTTTTAGATTAATAAATTGATGGTACATGATATCTCGTGCTTTAATTCGGATGCCTCAAAAAGCTAAGTGAATGAAATAACGTCCTCTTCGGTGAAACAGGAGCTACAGTGCTCGGCTGCTAACCAGGTGGTCACGAGCTCCGTCACGGCCGCAGCAGTCGCATTTCAAAGGAGGCTGAGCGGTAGATACGCGTGCACGGTGGGATGTCATTGCACGTTAAATGAGCAGTTACATGAACTTGACGCACGTCGTGTGTTTGTTTTTTCGTCCACGCGTAGTTATCTGTCCTCTAGTAACGACTCGGTACTAATGATCCAGCAGAAAGGCGAATTAACGTATTAACGTATGTCAATATATGACAAGAATAGAACCGAGCTCAAAACGGCTGCAGAGCCCGCCAATTTAGAGCGCCGCCTGCGCTGCAAAGCGGTCAATTCCCGTGGTCCCGCCCTTTCTTATCACGTGGCCAACAAAATGGTGACGCGAGTTTCAGTTAACATTGCGTCTGTTCTGCACGCACGTGTATAGGCATGTGTTTGCCACGCCCATTATTGTCACCGCCATGATGTTATAAAAACATGCTTTCTTGTAAAGTGCATTCACTTGAATTGACTGGCCGCGCAAACCTTGTGAGATATTCGTAGTAGTTTCTAAACACGCATGACACATCGTTATGTGAGCTTACTGACTTTTTCAGTATTCATCGCACTTTTCACGTTACGCAAAATGAAGAACGCCGCCTACTGCCGCTTGAGTGACGATGACGACGCCCGAACAGAGAAAACATAAGTATTACCTAACATCTGTGTTCTTGATTGTGCCATGAACGAAGAGCACCCATGAGCTCCTCGGTTGTACTTAGGGCCATGCTTGCTTGAGGGACAGGGCCACTTTCACACCACCGCACTCGCATTGAGACGTCTTGCGCTATCTTTAAACCACATACTTCAGGTTCAGTGACGAGTGCACACTAACGCTGCCGCACGTTGTACGGTCGTCAAACCACACAGTCCACGCCCGACGACAACACAGTAATGCTGCCACGTGTTGCATTGTCGTCAAAACACACATTTCACGTCTGGCGACGAGAACACAATTACGCTGCCATGTGTTGCAATACTGTCAAACCACACATTTCACGTCCAGCGACGAGAACACAGCAACGCTGCCACGTGTTGCACTGTCGTCAAACCACACATTTCATCCCCGGCGACGAGAACACAGTAACACGACCACGTGTTGCAGTGCTGTAAAATACCACGCTTCACTTCCAGTGACGAGAACACAGTAACAGTGCCACGTGTTGCACTGTCGTCAAACCACACATTTCACCTCCGGCGACGAGAACACAGTAACGATGCCACGTGTTGCAGTGCTGTAAAACCACACATTTCACGTCCAGCGACGAGAACACAGTAACGCTGCCACGTGTTGCACTGTCATCAAACTACGCATTTAAAGTCAAGCGACGAGGACACAGTAACGCTGCCGCACAAAGCGCGCGCACACCACCGCGATGCATGGCCAGGTAACTCGAATGCGTCGTTCAGAAGGCCAAAGTTATCCCGTGACAGCTTCGCTCCGCTATCGCTCACGCACGCTGCTTGGGTAGTCTCCGCTGGCAGTTCAGAAATTCAACAACTTTTTCATCGCATTTTGTTTGCTCGTTCTTTATTTTATTCATCCACGTGCGCAAGCATGTAGCAGTTCTTCTAGAGGCGAAGCTCCTTTAAGCGGCACCCGTTCGTCCCTCGTTGTAGTACATAACATGTCCTACGCTTTGACCTGCAAGGTGATGCCGGTGGGAGAGTTCTCCTTCGCGTTGTTGAACAATAAAAAAATTGCAGCGTGCGCGTTACTAAAAGCCGAATTCTCCCTCTCTCTATCCCCATTAGCAGCCATTGGCATGTACATTGAGCCAACGCCGACTAAATTCCAAGGCCGAAAGGCTGCCGCAGTTACGTCACAGAATGGGGGCCCAGTTGCCCAACTGAGCATGCTCAGTAAGACTTTTTTTCCACATCTTTTATTCGGCCCAATCAAGCCGCAGCAGCTGCGAGAGCGGGAGCGTTGGTTCTGCTAAACGTGAACGAAACACAGGCGTTCCGCCGTGTTCGCGGCGTAACTGGGCCCCATCCCTCTGACGTCACTGCGGCAGCCTTTCGGCCTTGAAATTTAGCCGGCGTTGATTGAGCACTCCTTAGCCCCCGTTTGTTCCCTAATCCACTATGCTCTCTTCTTGTCTCTTGAGGTTACACCTACCATTTTTCTTTCCATTGCTCGCTGCGTCGTCCTCAATTTAGGCTGAACCCTCTTTGTAAGTCTCCAGGTTTCTGCTCCGTAGCTAAGTACCGGCAAGATATATCAGCTGTTATATACCTTCCTCTTGAGGAATAGTGGCAATCTACCTGCCATAATTTGAGAGTGCTTGCCGAATGTGCTCCACCCCATTCTTATTCTTCTAGTTACTTCAATCTCGTGGTTCGGCTCTGCGGTTATTACCTGCCCTAAGTAGACATAGTCTTTTACAACTTCAAGTGCACTATTACCTATCTCGAAGCGCTGCTCTTCGCCGAGGTTGTTGTACATTACTTTCGTTATCTGCAGATTAATTTTAAGACCCACTTTTCGGCTCTCCTTGTCTAACTCCGTAACCATGAGTTGCAATTCGTCCCCCGAGTTACTCAGCAATGCAACGTCATCGGCGAAGCGATATCATAGCTGAAATCAAGAAGAAGAAATGGACATGGGCAGGGCATGTAGCGCGTAGACAGGATAACCGCTGGTCATTAAGGGTAACTGACTGGATTCCCAGAGAAGGGAAGCGGGTGAGGGGGAGACAGAAGGTTAGGTGGGCAGATGAGATTAAGAAGTTTGTGGGTATAAATTGGAAGCAGCAAGCACAGGACCGGGTTAACTGGCGGAACATGGGAGAGGCCTTTGTCCTGCAGTGGACGTAGTCAGGCTGATGATGATGATGATGATGATGATGATTGAGCACTATCTGACAAGAAAGGGTTGCTACGTTACACACGCTGGGCATAACCTCCTTGGTTTTAGAAAGATTTAGCGAGTGTTGGGCCGCAGTGCCATGAATACAGTCAACTAGTATATACCATGAATTCGAGGTGGTAAAAGGTGGGAAGTAGACCCGAACCGCAAGCCGTAAAAAAGTGTGCGTGTGCCATCTCTCGTTTAGTCCTTGGAATGTCCACTGGATGGCGGTACTTTATGGGGAATATATAATCAAAAGATGCGAGATGGTGGTACTTGGAGTGTTGAATAGATGGACGAATGGACACACAGACAGATGCATGGATGGACGCATGAACGAACGCAGGGGCGGATGCACGGACGAACGCAGGGACGGACCCACGAACAGACGCACGCATGGATAGGCGGATCATCAGTGTGGCATCTAGTCATGTTGTTACATGAAACGCATGTCATGATTATCATGTTTGGATGTGTCATTTACCTATGTCGTACGTTCACGTCGCACAATACCGAGTTTGTTACATGTGAATCTAGCGAAACGGCCGCGAGCGCATCATGAGCGTAGCATGTAGTCATGTTGTTACATAACGCGCATTTCATGCTTATCATGTTTGCAGGAGTTACGGAACGCGTCTTCCATTTGCGTTCCCTAATACCAGATTTGGTATAAGTGAAGCTAGCGAAATTGCCACCAGTGCATCATGAGCGTGGCATGTAGTCATTTTGTTACATGACACGCATCTCATGATTATTATGTTTGCATCAGTCACATTTTTTCATTATGCAATCATGTACTGTAATACCAAATTCGGTATTTGTAAAGCTAGCGAGACGGCCGCGAGCGCATCATGAGCGTGGCATGTAGTCATGTTATTACATGATACGCATGTCATCATTTTCATGTTAGGGTCTGTCGCTTGTGTTCGCCATGCAATCATGGCATACCATACCAGTTTTGCAACCTGCCAAGTGAACGAAACCACCGTAAGAGCTGTAGGACCAAGAATTGTATATCACACCATTCTTCACATATGTACCTTGATTTTCATGTTATGACAAGCCAAATATGTTCTTCATACAGTCATTTTATGTCTTACCAAGTTTGCTATTGATACCATTATTAAAACAGCCAGAATAGCTAAAGTTCGTAGGTGGTGAAATAGATAGATAGATAGATAGGTAGATAAATAGATAGATAGATATATAGATATACACGCTCTAAGCCGCTGGAGTTCGCTAAGAAATGCTTCGTATTTAACACAATTGTTTAGAATATTCTCGTAAATGGTACACATGTAGAGCACATCGTGTAGCTACTTGACACCACATAAAATTATTCCTTCTCTAGCTGTGAATTAGCTCAAAATTTTCGTAACATGTTTATGACTTCCATTGCATTAAATTGTAAGTAAAGAATTGTGTTAAAAATTCTAATTCATTCGTAATACTACCTGAAATATTGTATAAAGGCATGATTACTTGTAGCATTGTTTTTTCAAAGAACTTCAATAATATTGCTCTGCCACTAGTTACATAAAAAAGATGGAGCAACCAAAATAAACATGCTGACTGCTATCGAAGTACTTGTAGAATATCCGCTAGGAATGCCTACTTCTACAGCTTTGTTCCCGCACAGTGTCTGAGCTGGAGTCACTTCAACTCTTAAAATTTATCCATGAATACCTTACTGTAAAGTTTTCGTGCAGACAATAGGACTGCATCGGTTTATTGATCTTTGCTTTCTGGCCTCGCCTTCTTTCTCTTCTGATCTCTTCTTGCTGGCGCTAGCAATGTAGATGGCTACACTCTCTCGGCCGGCTCTCATTCTCCTTATGCGGGTAATATGGCACCCCATTTTCGATAGACGCATCCTGTATTATTCCACTTGGCCCTGTATAACACAACGTCTCGAGAAGTCCTCGCTGCTTCGCCTTTTTAACAACAAGGTGTGGACTGTTTAATGGGGCTTTTCAGTCTTACTCTTTTCTAACTAGTATCGTGGAACCAGGGTTGATCTCTGGCGTCTTCGTTCTGTGGTGACGATCAAAACGCATCTTCATCGTACTTCTATATTTTTACAGTCAGAGTTGGGTCTTGGGGCATTCTTTCAGTGTGATCCCACCAACTAAGCCCAGATATTCGTCCGTTGGCAACCGAAGAAGAGTACCGAACGCAGCGAGGTGCGGGCTGCACCCGATGCCGGTGGTGTAGGACGTGTTACATTGATGTACGGCTGACTCTAAAGCACTCTTCCAGCCTCCTTTGAATTCATGGTATACCTTTATATACAATTTTAGGTCTCTAGTCATGCGTTCAGAAAGACAATTAGCCTGTGGATGTTAAGCGCTGGGTATTGAAGCACAATATACCCTTCGTGAGCCCAGTTGCGTAGCTTCTGACTCCTAAACGATGGCCCGTTGTCAGCAATGATGACCTTGGTGTGTTTGAAAATTTCTGCAACAGTGCTATTACGCAATTCAGGTCTTCTCTTCTAACTTTTGCAATCACGAGGCTCGTGCACTCATCGACCGTGACCAGAAAAGCTTGGGTTCTTTAGACGCGTTCCCTCTTTTTTTTAGCGAAATCAAGGTGAACTACTTCGAAGAGTACAGTCAAATATTCTGGTAATATCAACCTATCTCCCCAAGCTTTCTATTTGAATTCACCATTTGGCACTCATGGCACGTCTTCACACAATGGGCAACATCTGCTTTCATATCTCGCCAAGTAGGTTTCTGAGTAAGATTGTGGTATGTCTTCCAAAATTCGTCCTGCCCTCTTGAATGAGTACTGCTATGATATATAGTTTCAGCACTTGAAGCCTTTTTGTTTCAGCGACATACATCTTGCCGTTGCGCAGTTCCATGTCTTGCTTGCCCTCCTATAGTTTGAGCAAGTTGATGCTTCCGTAGGAATTTCTTGTGGCACGTGAAGATGGGACAAGGCAGCAGCGTACTGGTGCTTCTGGCCTGGTCGATGTATTACGTCGAAACTAAATTGCTGGATCTCGCTAACCCGTCGACGTATTCTGCCCTTTGGCTGTGCAAGATCCATAAATAAGTCAACGCCTGGCTATGAGTAAAGAGGTTGAAATGTTTGCCTTTTAGGTAACTTCTTAAGTATCTGAAAGACATTACGACTGGTAAAGCTTCCTTATCTGTTGTCGTGTAATTTTCCTGCGTCTTAGTGAACTGGGCAGGAATAGTAGCCGATGACCTTAATTCTTTTCCAGGTTGCTCATTTTCATCTCACTGATACAGTGTGGCGCCTGCGGCGTAGTGCGATGAGTCTGTATATAATTCAAGCGGAAGATCAAAGTCGGGCAGTGCTAGTACAGGGTCAGATGAAATGGCTTGGACGAGTTCCAGGTAGCTCTCTGGCATTCGTCGAACCAGACGAAGAGAACACCTTTCTGAGTCGATGCGGTTAAACGTTTCGTTTTTATTGCATAGACCTTTATTAATGCATGGAAAATGGGCCGGCGAGTCCAAAAAGACACTCTTACGGAGTTTATGTCATAAGGTTTACTAGCTTCCTAATGCGCTGCACACTCTCTTTTTTAGTGACCTTGGTTCGCCCATCAACAACTCTTCCTAAAACACTACTTTTTGCAGAAAGGGGGGGGGGGTTGAAAAAGTGGGTAAGGATTTAGAATACAGGGTACTCTACTATGGGAGAGCTTAAAGCCGTCCCCCCCGATTATTCACAGTAAATCTTGAAGACTTGATTATAGCAGATTTCTTGCAGAAAGAACTCACTCTTCTTTATGTTGATCTGAAGTGTAGCAGTGCTTAGTGCTTCGAGGACATTTATAGGTGCTTTCCATGACCTTCCTGCGTGTTCGAGTATATATAATGTCGTACGTTCCACGTAATTACAGAATATTCCGATGAAGTTCTTAAGTACGTCATTGATCATCTTTTAGAACCATGATTCAGATTCTTCTATCTAAAGGGTAGTCTGCTGTATCGTAGATGTCGAAAGGGGCGACAAGGGGTAATTTTTTTCATCTTTTAGGGGCACTTGTTAGCATTCTGTGCATAAGTTCAATGCGGGAAAAGCACTCACATCCACCGGTTTCTTCAATTCATGGCATTGGGTATAGGAAAAGATTGGTCT
>WOVY01007433.1:0-45333 GCA_013436015.1 Rhipicephalus annulatus
GATAGCTTTGGAGAAATGTTCTGATGGTGGTGAGAGTAGAGCAGGACTATCTATTTGGCGCAATTGGCTAGCGCGCTCTGCTGTTAACCAAAGGTTGGATGTTCGAGCCCTCCCGAAGCGGTGTGTCTCTTTTTTTCTTTGCGCTCATAGCTTTGGAGAAATGTTCTGGAGGGGGGTGAGAGTGGAGCACGACTATCTCCGTGAGGCAATTGGCTAGCGCGTTCGGCTGCTAACCAAAAGGTTGGACATTCGAGCCCTCCGGAGAGCGGTATGGCTCCTTTTTTCTTTGCGCTGATAGCTTTGGAGGAATGTTCTTACGGTGGTGAGAGTGCAGCACGAAATTTTCCGTGGCAGAATTAGCTAGCACGATCGGCTGTCAACTGAAAGGTTGGAGGTTCGAACCCTCCCGAGAGCAGTGTGTCGCTTTTTTTCTTTTCGCTGATTGCTTTGAAGAAACGTTCTGACGGTGGTGAGAGTGAAGCACGACTGTCTCCGTGGCGCAATTGGCTTGCGCAATTCGGCTGTTAATCGAAAGGTTGGAGAGGTTTCCCCAACGAGCCCACATCGCCTCTCTTGCCGAAAGGTTGGAGGTTCGAGCCCTCCCGGGAGAGCTGTGTCGCTTTTTGCATACAGCTATGGAGAAATTGTTTCGACGGTGGTGACAGTGGTGAGAGTGGAGCATGACTGTCTCTGTGGCGCAATTGGCTAGCGTGTTCGCCTGTTAACAAGAAGGTTGGAGGTTCGGGCCCTCCCGAGAGCGGTGTGTCTCTTTTTTTTCTTCGCGCTGATAGCTTTGGAGAAATGTTCTGACCGTGTTCAGAGTGGGGCAATACTGTCTCCGTGGCGCTAATGGCTAGCACAATTACTGTAAACTGAAAGTTTGGAGGTTGGAAGGCCTCCCGGGGGGGGCGTGTGTCGCTTTTTTCTTTGCGCTAACAGCTAGGGAGAAATGTTCCGACGTGGTCAGAGTGAGCAGAGACTGTCTCCGTGCGAAGTTGACTAGCGCGATCAGGTGTTAACCAAAAGGTTGGAGGTTTGAGCCCTCCAGGGAGCGGTGTATTGCTTTTTTTCTTTGCGCTGATACCTTTGAGCAATGTTATTGACCATAGTAAGAGTAGAGCACGACTGTCTCCTTGGGGCAATCGGCTAGCGCGATCGCTGTTAACCAAAAGTTGAAGGTTAAAGCCCTCCATTGAGAGGTGTGTCGCTTTTTTGCTTTGCCCTGATAGCTTTGGAGAAATGTTCAGACAGTGGTGAGAGTAGAGCGTGACTGTCCTCCGTGGTGCAATTGACTAGCACGATCGGCTGTTAACCGAAATGGTTGGAGGTTTGAGCCCTCCCGGGAGGGGTGTATCGCTTCTTTTCCTTTGCGCCGATACCTTTGAGGAATGTTATAAACCATAGTAAGAGTAGAGCAAGACTGGTCTCATTGGCGCAATTGGCTAGTGCGATCGGGCTGTTAACCGAAAGGGTCGGAGGTTCGAGCCCTCCCATGAGCGGTGTGTCGCTTTTTTTCTTCGCGCTGAGTAGCTTTGGAGAATGTTTCTCGCCGTGTTGAGAGTGGGGCAAGACTGTCTCCGTGCACTATTGCTAGCGCAATCGCCTGTTAACCGAAAGGGTTGGAAGTTCGAGCCTTCCCGGGAGAGGTGTGTCGCTTTTTTCTTTGAGGTGACAGCTATGGGGGAAATCTTTCGACAGTGGTAAGAGGTGGAGCAAGGCTGTCCTCCGTGGGCGCATTTGGCTAGCGCTATCGCTGTTTACTGAAAAGGTGGAGGTTGGAGCACTCCCGGGAGCGGTGTGTCGCTTTTTCTTTGCGCTAGCAGCTACTGATAAAGTTCCGACAAGTGGTGAGAGTGGAGCAAGACTGTATCCGTGCGCAATTGACTAGCACGATCGGCTGTTAACCGAAAGGTCGGAGGTTCGAGCCCTCCCAATAGCGGTGTGTCGCTTTTTTTTCTTCGCGCTGATAGCTTTAGAGAAATGTGCTGGCCGTGTTGAGTGTGGGGCAAGACTGTCTCCGTGGCGCTATTGGCTAGCGCAATCGCCTGTTAACCGAAAGGTTGGAAGTTCGAGCCTTCCCGGGAGAGGTAAGTCGCTTTTTCTTTGAGTTGACAGCTATGGCAAAATGTTTCGACAGTGGGTTACTGTGGAGGACGAGTTTCTTCTCCGTGGCGCAATTGGCTAGCGCGTTCAGCTGTTAAGCAAAAGGTTGGAGTTTCGAGCCCTCCCTAGAGCGGTGTGTCTCTTTTTTTTGCGGTGACAGCTATGGAGAAATGTTCCGACGGTGGTGAGAGTGGAGCACGACTGTCTCCATGGCGCATTTGGCTAGTAGCAATCGGCTTTTAACCGAAAAGTTAGAGGTTCGAACCCTTCTCCAAGCGGTGTGTCACTTTTTTCTTTGCGCTGATACCTTTGGAGAAATGCTCTAACCGTGGTGATAGTGGAGCACGACTGTCTCCGTGGCGCAATTGGCTAGCGTGTTCAGCTGTTAACCAGAAGGTTGGAGGTTTGAGCCCTGCCGAGAGCGGTGTGTCTCTTTTTTCTTTGCCCTGATAGCTTTGGAGAAAAGTTCTGACTGTGGTGAGAGTGAGAATGACTGTCTCCGTAGCGCAATTGGCTAGCACAATTAGCTGTTAACCGAAAGGTTGGATGTTCGAGCCCTCCCGGGGGCGGTGTGTCGCTTTTTTTCTTCACGCTGATAGCTTTGGAGAAATGTTCTGACCGTGGTGAGAGTGGGGCACGACTGTCTCAGTGGCGCTATTGGCTAGCGCAATTAGCTGTAAACCGAACGTTTGGATGTTAGAGCCCTCTTGGCGGCGGTGTGTCGCTTTTTTCTTTGCGCTGACAGCTATGGGGAAATGTTTCTACAGTGGTAAGAGTGGAGCACGACTGTCCTCGTGGCGCATTTGGCTAGCGCGATCAGCTGTTTACTGAAAGATTGGAGGTGGGAGCCCTCCCGGGAGCAGTGTGTCACTTTTTTCTTTGCGCTAACAGCTATGGAGAAATGTTCCCACAGTGGTGAGAGTGGAGCAAGGCTGTCTCCGTGCGGAATTGACTAGCGCGATCGGCTGTTAACCGATAGTTTGGAGGTTTGAGCCCTCCCGGGCGCGGTGCATTGCTTTTTTTCTTTGCACTGATACCTTTGAGGAATGTTATAACCATAGTAAGTGTAGAGCACGACTGTTTCATTTGCGCAATTGGCTAGCGCGATTGGCTGTTAATCAAAAGGTTGGAGGTTCGAGCCCTCCCTTGAGCGGTGTGTCACTTTCTTTTCTTTGCGCTGATAGCTTTGGAGCAATGTTCTAACAGTGGAGAGAGTGGAGCGCGACTGTATCCGTGGTGCAATTAGCTAGCGCGTTGGGCTATTAACCGAAAGGTTGGAGGTTCGAGCCCTCCCGGGAGAGATGTGTCGCTTTTCTTTGCGCTGACAGCTTTGGAGAAATGTTTCGGCGGTGGTGAGAGTAGAGCACCACTGCCTAAGTGGCGCTTGTGGCTAGCACGATCTTCTGTTAACCGAAAGGTTGGAGGTTGGAGCCCTCCCGGGAGCAGTGTGTCGCTTTTTTCTTTGCGCTGATTGCTTTGGAGAAACGTTCTGACGGTGGTGAGAGTGGAGCACGACTTTTTCCGTGGCGCATTTCGCTAGCGCATTCGCCTGTTAACCGAAAGGTTGGAGAGGTTTCACCAACGAGCCCACATCGCCCATATTGCCGAAAGGTTGGAGTTGGAGCCCTCCCGGGAGAGCTGTGTCGCTTTTTTGCGGTGACAGCTATGGATAAATGTTCCGACGGGGGTGAGAGTGGAGCACAACTGTCTCCGTGGCGCAATTAGCTAGCGTGTTCGGCTGTTAACCAGAAGGATGGAGGTTCGAGCCCTCCCGAGAGCGGTGTGTCTCTTTTTTTTCTTCGCGCTGATAGCTTTGGAGAAATGTTCTGAACGTGGTGAGAGATGAGCATGACTGTCTCCGTGGCGCAATAGGCTAGCGCAATCGGCTGTTAACCGAAAGGTTGGAGGTTCTAGCCCTCCCGGGAACAGTGTGTCGCTGTTTTCTTTGCGCTGACAGCTATAGGGAAATGTTTCGACAGTGGTGAGAGTGGAGCAAGACTGTCTCTGTGCGCAATTGACTAGCACGATCGGCTGTTAACTGAAAGGTTTGAGATTTGAGCTCTCCCGGGAGCGATGTGTCGCTTTTTTTATTTGCGCTGATAGTTTTTGAGAAATGTTCTGAGAATGGTGAGATTGGAGCACGAGTTTCTCGGTGGCGCAACTGGCTAGCGTGTTCGGCTGTTAACGAAAAGTTTGGAGGTTCCAGCCTTCAAAGAGCTGTGTGTCGCTTTTTTTCTTTGCGCTGATAGCTTTGGAGAAATGTCCTGACGGTGGTGAGCGTAGAGCAGGTCTATCTCTTTGGCGCAATTGGCTAGCACGTTCAGCTGTTAACCAAACGTTTGGAGGTTCGAGCCCTCCAGAGAGTGGTGTGTCTCTTTTTTTTCTTTGCGCTGATTGCTTTGCAGGAATGTTCTGACGGTGGTGAGAGTGGAGCACGACAATTTCAGTGGCAGAATTGGCTAGCACGATCGGCTGTTAATTGAAAGGTTGAACATTCGAGCCCTCCCGGGAGCAGTGTGTCGCTTTTTTCTTTGCGCTGATTGCTTTAGAGAAACGTTCTGACGGTGGTGAGAGTGGAGCACGACTGCTTCCGTGTGCAATTGACTAGCACGATCGGCTGTTAACCGAAAGGTTGGAGATTTGAGCCCTCTCGGAAGCGGTGTATCGCTTTTTTTCTTTGCGCTGATACCTTTGAGGAATGTCATAACCATAGTAAGAGTACATCACGACTGTCTCCTTGGCGCAATTTGTTAGTGCGATCGGCTGTTAACCAAAAGATTGGAGGTTCAAGCCCTCCCATAGGCGGTGTGTCGCTTTTTTTCTTTGCGCTGATAGCTTTGTAGAAATGTTCTGACAGTGGTGAGAGTGGAGCACGACTGCCTCTGTGGCGCATTTGGCTAGCGCGATTGGCTGTTAATCGAAAGGTTAGAGGTTCGAGCCCTCCCGAGAGTGGTGTGTCACTTTTGTTCTTTGCGCTGACAGCTATGGAGAAATGTTCTGACGGTGGTGAGAGTAGAGCACGACTGTGTTCGTGGCGCAATTGGCTAGCGCGTTCGGCTGTTAACTGAAACGTTGGAGGTTTGAGCTCTCCCTGGAGCGATGTGTCGCTTTTTTTCTTGGCGCTGATAGCTTGGAGAAATTTTCTGAGGTTGATTAGAGTGGAGCGCGAGTTTCTCCGTGGCGCAATTGGTTGCGCGTTCGGCTGTTAACGAAAAGGTAGGAGGGTCCAGCCCTCCCATGAGCGGTGTGTCACTTTTTTTATTTGCGCTGATAGCTTTGGAGAAATGTTCTGACGGTGGTGAGAGTAGAGCAGGACTATCTCTTTGGCGCAATTGACTAGCGTGTTCGGCTGCTAACTAGAAGGTTTGAGGTTCGAGCCCTTCCGAGAGTGGTGTGTCTCTTTTTTTTCTTCGCGCTGATAGCTTTGGTGAAATGTTCTGACCGTGGAGAGAGATGAGCACCACTGTCTCCACGGCACTATTAGCTAGCGCAATTAGCTGTTAACCGAAAGCTTGGATGTTCGAGCCCTCCCGGGGGCGGTGTGTCGCTTTTTTTCTTCGCGCTGATAGCTTTGGAGAAATATTATAACCATAGTAAGAGTAGAGCACGACTGTCTCCTTGGCACAATTGGCTAGCGCGATTGGCTGTTAACCAAAAGGTTGGAGGTTCGAGCCCTTCAATGAGCAGTGTGTCGCTTTTTTTTCTTCCCGCGGATAGCTCTGGAGAAATGTTCTGACCGTGCTGAGAGTGGGGCAAGACTGTCTGTGTGCCGCTATAAGCTAGCGCAATCACCTGTTAACCGAAAGGTTGGAGGTTGGAGCCCTCCCGGGAGTGGTGTGTCGCTTTTTTCTTTGCGCTGACAGCTAAGGAAAAATGTTCTGACAGTAGTGAGAGTGCAGCAAGACTGTCTCCGTGCGCAATTGACTTGCGCGATCGGCTGTTAACCGATGGTTCGGAGGTTTGAGCCCTCCCGGGAATGGTGTATTGCTTTTTTTCTTTCCGCTGATAACTTTGAGGAGTGTTATGACCATAGTAAGCGTAGAGCACGACTGTCTCCTTGGCGCAATTGGCTAGCGCGATTGGCTGTTAACCAAAAGGTTGGAGGTTCGATTCCTCCAATGAGCGGTGTGTCGCTTTTTTTTTCGCGCGGATAGCTTCGGACAAATGTTCTGACCGTGTTGAGAGTGGGGCAAGACTGGTTCCGTGGCGCTATTGGCTAGCGCAATCGCCTGTTAACCGAAAGGTTGGAGGTTGGAGCCCTCCCATGAGCGGTGTGTCGCTTTTTTTCTTTGCGCTGATAGCTTTGGAGAAATGTTCTGACCGTGGTGAGAGATGAGCACGACTGTCTCCGTGGCACTATTGGCTAGCGCAATTAGCTGTTAACCAAAAGGTTGGATGTTCGAGCCCCCCCGGGGGCGGTGTGTCGCTTTTTTTTCTTCGCGCTGATTGCTTCGGAGAAATGTTCTGACCGTGTTGAGAGTGGTGTACGACTGTCTCCGTGGCGCAATTGGCTAGCCCGTTCGGCTGTTAACTGAATAGTTGGAGGTTTGAGCTCTCCCGAGAGCGATGTGTCGCTTTTTTCTTTGCGCTGATAGCTTTGGAGAAATGTTCTGAGAATGGTGAGAGTGGAGCACGAGTTTCTCGGTGGCGCAACTGGCTAGCCTGTTCGGCTGTTAACGAAAAGGTTGGAGGTTCCAGCCCTCTCATGAGCGGTGTGTCGCTTTTTTTCTTTGCGCTGATAGCTTTGGAGAATTGTTCTGATGGTGGTGACAGTAGAGCAGGACTATCTCTTTGGCGCATTTGGCTAGCGTGTTCGGCTGTTAACCAGAAGGTTTGAGGTTCGAGCCCTTCCGAGAGCGGTGTGTCTCTTTTTTTTCTTCGCGCTCATAGCTTTGGAGAAATGTTTTGACCGTAGAGAGAGATGAGCGCGACTGTCTCCGTGGCGCAATTGGCTAGCGGGATCGGTTGTTAACCGAAAGGTTGGAGGTTCGAGCCCTCCCGGGAACGGTGTGTCGTTTTTTTTTAATTTGTGCTGATAGCTTTGGGGAAATTTTCGACGGTGGTGAGAGCGGAGCACGACAGTCTCCGTGGCACTATTGGCTAGCGCAATTAGCTGTTAACCGAAAGGTTGGATGTTCGAGCCCTCCCGGGGGCGGTGTGACGCTTTTTTTTCTTCGCGCTGATAGCTTTGGAGAACTGTTATAACCATAGTAAGAGTAGAGCACGACTGTCTACTTGGCGCAATTGGCTAGCGCGATTGGCTGTTAACCAAAAGGTTGGAGGTTCGATTCCTCCAATGAGCGGTGTGTCGCTTTTTTTTCGCGCGGATAGCTTCGGACAAATGTTCTGACCGTGTTGAGAGTGGGGCAAGACTGGTTCCGTGGCGCTATTGGCTAGCGCAATCGCCTGTTAACCGAAAGGTTGGAGGTTGGAGCCCTCCCGGGAGCGGTGTGTCGCTTTTTTCTTTGCGCTAACAGCTAAGGAAAAATGTTCCGACAGTGGTGAAAGTGCAGCAAGACTGTCTCCGTGCACAATGGACTAGCGCTATCGGCTGTTAACCGATGGTTTGGAGGTTTTGGCCCTCCCGGGAGCGGTGCATTGCTTTTTTTCTTTGCGCTGATACCTTTGAGGAATTATATGACCATAGTAAGAGTAGGGCACGACTGTCTCCTTGGCGCAATTGGCTAGCGCGAGCGGCTGTTAACCCAAGGTTTTGAGGTTTGAGCCCTCCCGAGAGCAGCGTGTCTCTTTTTTTCTTCGCCCTGATAGCTTTGGAGAAATGTTCTGACCGTGGTGAGAGTCGGGCACGACTGTCTCAGTGGTGCTATTGGCAAGCGCAATTAGCTGTTAACCGAAATGTTGGATGTTCGAGCCCTCCCGGGGGTGGTGTGTCGCTTTTTTACTTCGCGCTGATAGCTTTAGATAAATGTTCTGACTGGGTTATGAGTGGGGCAAGACTGTCTCCGTGGCGCTATTGGCTAGCACAATTGCCTGTTAACCGAGAGTTTGGATGTTCGAGCTTTCTTGGGAGAGGTGTGTTGCTTTTTTCTTTGCGCTGACAGCTATGGAGAAATGTTTCGACAGTGGTGAGAGTGGAGCACGACTGTCTCCGTGGCGCTTTTGGCTAGCGCGATCGGCTGTTTACGGAACGGTTGGAGGTTAGAGCCCTCCCGGGCGAGGTGTGTCGCTATTTTTTTTGCACTGACAGCTGTGGAGAAATGTTCCGACGGTGGTGAAAGTGGAGCACGACTGCCTCCGTGGAGTATTTGGCTAGCGCGATCGGCTGATAACCGAAAAGTTGGAGGTTTGAGCCCTCCCGAAAGCGGTGTGTCGCTTTTTTTCTTTGCACTGACAGCTATGGAGAAATGTTCTGCCGTTGGTGAGAGTAGAGCACGACTGTCTCCGTGGCGCAATGGGCTAGCGCGACAGGTGTTAACCAATAGGTTGGAGGTTCGAGCCCTCCCATGAGCGGTGTGTCACTTTTATTTCTTTGCGCTGATACCTTTGGATAAATGTTCTGATTGTGGTGAGAGTGGACTACGACTGTCTCCGTGGCGCGATTGGCTAGCGCGTTCGGCTGTTAACCAAAAGGTTGGAGGTTCGAGCCCTCCGGAGAGTGGTGTGTCTCTTTTTTTATTTGCGCTGATTGCTTTGGAGGAATGTTCTGCCGGTGGTGAGAGTAGAGGACGACATTTTCCGTAGCATAATTGGCTAGCACGATCGGCTGTTAACTGAAAGGTAGGAGGTTCAAGCCCTCCCGGGAGCAGTGTGTCGCATTTTTTTGTGGTGACAGCTATGGAGAAATGTTCCGACGGTGGTGAGAGTGGATCACGACTGTCTCCATGGCGCAATTGGCTAGCGTGTTCGGCTGTTAACCAGAAGGTTGGAGGTTCGAGTCCTCCCGAGAGTGGTGTGTCTCTTTTTTCTTCGCGCTGATAGCTTTGGAGAAGATGTTCTGACCGTGGTGAGAGATGAGCATGGCTGTCTCCGTGCACTATTGGCTAGCGCAATCAGCTGTTAACTGAAAGCTTGGGTGTTCGAGCCCTCCCGGGGGCGGTGTGTCGCTTTTTTCTTTGGCTGACAGCTGTAGAGAAATGTTCCGACGGTGGTGACAGTGGAGCACGACTGCCTCCGTGGAGCATTTGGCTAGCGCGATCGGCTGATAACCGAAAAGTTGGAATTTTGAGCACTCCCGAGAGCGGTGTGTCGCTTCTTTTCTTTGCGCTGACAGCTATTGAGAAATGTTCTGACGTTGATGAGAGTAGAGCACGACTGTCTCCGTGGCGCAATTGGCT
Source organism: Rhipicephalus annulatus (assembly GCA_013436015.1). NCBI lineage: Eukaryota > Metazoa > Arthropoda > Arachnida > Ixodida > Ixodidae > Rhipicephalus > Rhipicephalus annulatus. The sequence continues at coordinate 9,399 of WOVY01007433.1, forward strand.
AGCGCGATCGGTGTTAACACATAGGTCGGAGGTTTGAGCTGAGCAGTGTGTCACTTTTTTTTTCTTTGCGCTGATACCTTTGGATAAATGTTCTGAACTTGGTGAGAGTGGTGTACGACTGTCTCCGTGGCGCAATTGGCTAGCGCGTTCGGCTGTTAACTGAAAGGTTGGTGGTTTCAGCTCTCCCTAGTGCGATGTGTCGCTTCTTTTCTTTGCGCTGATAGCTTTGGAAAAATGTTCTGAGGTCGGTAAGAGTGGAGCACGAGTTTCTCGGTGGCGCAACTGGCTAGCGCGTTCGGCTGTTAACCAAAAGGTTGGAGGTTCGAGCCCTCCAGAGAGTGGTGTGTCTCTTTTTTTTCTTTGCGCTGATTGCTTTGGAGGAATGTTCTGACGGTGGTGAGAGTGGAGAACGACATTTTCCGTGGAAGATATTGCTAGCACGATCGGCTGTTAACTGAAAGGTTGGAGGTTCGAGCCCTCCCGGGAGCAGTGTGTCGCTTTTTTTTGCGGTGACAGCTATGGAGAAATGTTCCGACGGTGGTGAGAGTGGAGGCGACTGTCTCCGTGGCGCAATAGGCTAGCGTGTTCAGCTGTTAACCAGAAGGTTGGATGTTCGAGCCCTCCCGCGGGCAGTGTATCGCTTTTTTTCTTCGCGCTGATAGCTTTGGAGAAATGTTCTCACCATGTTGAGAGTGGGGCAAGACTTTCTACGTGGCGCTATTGGCTAGCGCAATCGCCTGTTAACCGAAAGGTTCGATGTTCGAGCCTTCCCGGGAGAGGTGTGTGGCTTTTTTCTTTAAGCTGACAGCTATGGGGAATTGTTTCGACAGTGGTAAGAGTGGAGCACGACTGTCTCCGTGGAGCATTTGGCTAGCGCGATCGGCTGTTTAGTGAAAGGTTGGAGGTTGGAGCCCTCCCGGGAGCGGTGTGTCGCTTTTTCCTTTGCGCTAACAGCTATGGAGAAATGTTCCGACAGTGGTGAGATTGGAGCAAGACTGTCTCCGTGTGCAATTGACTAGCACGATCGGCTGTTAACCAAAAGGTTGGAGGTTCGAGCCTTCCCATGAGCGGTGTGTCGCTTTTTTTCTTTGCGCTAATAGCTTTGTAGAAATGTTCTGACAATAGTGAGAGTGGAGCACGACTGCCTCTGTGGCGCATTTGGCTAGCGCGATTGGCTGTTAACCAAAAGGTTAGAGGTTCGAACCCTCCCTAGAGTGGTGTGTCACTTTTTTTCTTTGCGCTGACGGCCATGGAGAAATGTTCTGATGGTGGTGAGAGTAGAGCACGACTGTCTCTGTGCTGCAATTAGCTAGCGCGATCGGCTGTTAACCAAAAGGTTGGAGGTTCGAGCCCTCCCATGAGTGGTGTGTCACTTTTTTTCTTTGCGCTGATACCTTTGAATAAATGTTCTGACGTGGTGACAGTGGAGTACGACTGTCTCCGTGGCGCAATTGGCTAGCGCGTTCGGCTGTTAACTGAAAGGTTGGAGGTTTGAGCTCTCCCGGGAGCGATGTGTTGATTTTTTTCTTGCGCTGATAGCTTTGGAGAAATATTCTGAGGTTGGTTAGAGTGGAGTACGAGTTTCTTCGTGGTACAACTGGCTAGCGCGTTCGGCTGTTAAGGAAAAGGTAGGAGGTTCTAGCCCTCGCATGAGCATTGTGTCGCTTTTTTTCTTTGCGCTGATAGCTTTAGAGAAATGTTCTGTCGGTGGTGAGAGTAGAGCACGACTATCTCTTTGGCGCAATTGGCTAGCGCGTTCAGCTGTTAACCAAAAGGTTGGAGGTTCGAGCCCTCCCAAGAGCGGTGTGTCTCTTTTTTCTTTGCGGTGACAGGTATTTAGAAATGTTCCGACGGTGGTGAGAGTGGAGCACGACTGTCTCCGCGGCGCAATTGGCTAGTGCAATCGGCTGTTAACCGAAAAGTTGGTGGTTCGAACCCTCCTGGAAGTGGTGTGTCACTTGTTTCTTTTGCGCTGATACCTTTGGAGAAATGCTCCAACCGTGGTTATAGTGGAGCACGACTGTCTCCGTTGCGCAATGGCTAGCGTGCTCAGCTGTTAACCAGAAGGTTGAAGGTTCGAGCCCTCCCGAGAGCGGTGTGTCTTTTTTTCTTCGCCCTGATAGGTTTGGAGAAATGTTCTGACCATGGTGAGAGTGGGGACACGACTGTCTCAGTGGCGCTATTGGCTAGCGCAATTAGCTGTTAACCGAAAGGTTGGATGTTCGAGCCCTCCCAGGGCGGTGTGTCGCTTTTTTTCTTCGCGCTGATAGCTTTGCAGAAATGTTCTGACTGTGTTGAGAGTGGGGCAAGGCTGTCTCCGTGGCGCTATCGGATAGCGCAATCACCTGTTAACCGAAAGTTTGGATGTTCGAGCCTTCCCGGAAGAGGTGTGTCGCTTTTTTATTTGCGCTGACAGCTAATGGGGAAATGTTTTGACAGTGGTGAGAGTGGAGCACGAAAGTCTCTGTGGCGCATTTGGCTAGATCGATCGGCTGTTTACTGAAAGATTGGAGGTGAGAGCTCTTCCCGGGGGCGGTGTGTCGCTTTTTTCTTTGCGCTAACAGCTATGGAAAAATGTTCCCACAGTGGTGAGAGTAGAGCAAGACTGTCTCCGTGCGCAATTGACTAGCGCGATCGGCTGTTAACCAAAACGTTTGGAGATTTGAGCCCTCCCGGGCGCTGGTGTATTGCTTTTTTTCTTTGCGCTGATACCTTTGAAGAATGTTATAACCATAGTAAGAGTAGAGCACGACTGTCTCCTTGGCGCAATTGGCTAGCGCGATTGGCTGATAAACAAAAGGTTGGAGGTTCGAGCCCTCCCATGAGCGGTGTGTCGCTTTTTTTCCTTTGCACTGATAGCTTTGGAGCAATGTTCTGACAGTGGAGAGAGTGGAGCGCGACTGTCTCCGTGGTGCAATTAGCTAGCGCGTTGGGCTGTTAACCGAAAGGTTGGAGGTTCGAGCCCTCCCGGGAGAGGTGTGTCGCTTTTTTCTTTGCGTTGACAGCTTTGGAAAAATGTTCCGACGGTGGTAAAGAGTGGAGCACCACTGCATAAGTGGCGCTTTTGGCTATCACGATCGGCTGATAACCGAAAAGTTGGAGGTTTGAGCCCTCCCGGGAGTGGTGTGTCGCTTTTTTTCTTTGCGCTGACAGCTATAGAGAAATGTTCTGACGTTGGTGAGAGTAGAGCACGACTGTTTCCGTGGCGCAATTGGCTAGCGCGATCGGTGTTAACCAATAGGTTGGAGGTTCGAGCCCTCCCATGAGCGGTGTTTCACTTTTTTTCTTTGCGCTGATACCTTTGGATAAATGTTCTGTCCGTGGTGAGAGTGGTGTACGACTGTCTCCGTGGCGCAAGTGGCTAGCGTGTTCGAATGTTAACTGAAAGGTTTAAGGTTTCAGCTCTCCTGGGAGCGATGTGTCGCTTTTTTCCTTGCGCTGATAACTTTGGAGAAATGTTCGGAGGTTGGTGAAAGTGGAACACGAGTTTCTCGGTAGCGCAACTGGCTAGCGTGTTCGGCTGTTAACGAAAAGGTTGGAGGTTCCAGCCCTCCAATGAGCGGTGTGTCGCTTCTTTTCTTTGCGCTGATAGCTTTGGAGAAATGTTCTGACGGTGGCGAGAGTAGAGCAGGACTATCTCTTTGGCGCAATTGGCTAGCGCCTTCAGCTGTTAACCAAAAGGTGGGAGGTTCGAGCCCTCCCGAGAGTGGTGTGTATCTTTGTTTCTTTGCGCTTTTAATGAAGGAATGATGACAACAAAAGGGAACAGCAAGCATCATCGCAGAGTAAGGCACCACGAGATCGGCGCTCGAGCTCTTCCGTCTTCCTCGTCCTGTCGCTATCTCCAATCTCACACCTGCTCGTTTGGTTCGCCCAATAAACCTCTTTACATTTGGTGGATCGTGCTGGGTAACCACATCGCCTACAATCTGGAACTCCGATCTCGCACCCTGCCGTCGACCATGCAAGTTGACGCTGCCCAACAAACAATGCCTCTCGTGGCCGCTACTTGCCCCGGCCCGGTTCATCAGCGAGACCCCCCGATCTTTGCCTGCACCGAAGACCAGGACGTCGAGGACTGGCTGTCGTCATACGAGAAAGTCAGTAGACCCAACAGGTGGGATGACGCTGCTAAGTTAGGCACTGTCAATTTTTTTCTCACCTGACGTGGCCAAGCTGTGGTATACGAACCACGAAACCGAGTTCAGCGAATTGGTCCGCCTTCAAGGAGGCAATATGAGCCATTTTTGGTCGTCCTGCCTTACGGAAGCTACGCGCCGAACAACGTCTGCAGCACACGGGCACAGGAGCCAGGTGAAACTTTCACATCATATATACAAGATGTGATCGATCTCTGCCGGTGCGTCGATGCTTCCATGAGCGAGAGTGCGAAGATACAGCACATTATGAAGGGAGTCGACGATGACGTTTTCCAGATGCTTCTCACGAAGTCTCCTAGCACTGTGGTACAAGTAGTGACTTTGTGCCAAAGCTATGATGAATTGCGGAGGCAACGAGCTCAGACGCGACGCTCATTCCAGACAATCCAACCAGTGACTGCACTGGACGCTATGACTGACCAGACACCTCTTCTCGCACAAATGAAAGACTTCATCGCGAGAGGATGTAGCTCGGCAGCTTTCTCTGCTGCCTTTTGCTCAACGCCAGGAGCTCTCGCACCAACAGCCACTGCGACATCCACCCCGATTTGCTCCCATGCTCCAACATGTGGTCCAGGAGCAGACTTCCGAGGCTATGTCGGTGCCCTTGCAGCAGCCCCCCGTCACCGCGCCTCTTACGCTGAGGCACTAAAGCGGCAGCAGCGACACCACCCCCCGCCGTTCCAGGGACTGCCGTATACCTCAGCCCCGTTTCAGCCGTCCACCGCCTGGGTTCCTCCCATTGCCACCACAGCCTCAACTAACCCGTCTGCCGCATGGACTGGTCCCCTCGTCGCCAGTACTTGGAGAACGCTCGATAACCGGCCCATCTGTTTTGCGTGCGGCGGCCCTGGCCATATCGCCCGTTACTGCCGTCGTCGCGTGCCGGGATACACAGATGCCTGGACACAGAACAGCTTCATGGACCTTTATACCTTCCGTCTGGAAAATTCTGACCCTCAGTCAAGCTCGTCTTCACGGGAATGTCCGCGTACTATGTCTGGTTGCTCACGTTCACTTGGACACGATCTCTTGGATACGTGCATGCCATTGATAAAGAACAAACTTTTACCATGCCGCCAGATTGTTCCGTTGACTACGACGCCATCAGTGCCCTCAACCCTTCCAATATACCACCTTGCGAGCTTTTCGATTCATCAATTGCCGACGGACTATCGCCATCTGAACACTCTGAGCTCCTTCAGCTGCTCTACCAGTTTCGTGAATCCTTTGATGTTGCTCAACCTACCCTTGGTCGAACTCCCAGTTTTTTTCCACTGCATCGACACAGGTTCCAACGCGCCAGTATGACAGCGACCATACCGTGTTTCCTCCACGGAACTTCAGGTTATCACCGAACACGTTCACAATATGCTCAAGCGCGACGTTATCCGACCTTCCCAAAGTTCATGGGCATCACCTTTCGTTCTTGTTAAGAAGAAGGATGGTACAATTCGCTTCTGCGTTGATTACAGGCGCTTAAATAAGATCACTTGCAAAGACGTATACCCTTTGCCCAGGATTGATGACGCCCTCGATTGCCTACAAGGTGCCGAGTTTTTTTTCGTCGTTAGATTTGCGTTCGGGGTATTGGCAGATGCCTTTAGCAGATGGTGATCGTCCAAAAACAGCTATCGTGACACCGGACGGGCTATATGAGTTCAATGTCATGCCCTTCGGCCTCTGCAGTGCGCCGGCCACATTCGAAGCGCATGATGAACTCGGTTCTGCGGGGTTTGAAAGGGAAACATATGCCTCTGTTACCTCGACAATATCGTCGTCTTTGCACCCGATTTCGCAACACACCTTGTACGCCTGAAACATGTCCTCACGTGTCTGAAGAATGCGCAGTTCACACTGAATCTCAGGAAATACCACTTCGCTGCTCGGACGCTCACTATTCTCGGTCACGTCGTATCAAAGGATGGTGTTCTTCCCGACCCGGCTAAACTACGTGCTGTTGCTGAATTCCCCAAACCAACGACTGTAAAACAGTTACGCAGCTTCGTAGGAATGTGCTCCTACTTTAGTCGGTTTGTGCGCAACTTTGCCTCCATAATTGCCCCTTTGACCCAACCTTTAAGCAGTGCCAACGACATCTCATCATGGTCTTCCGAATGTGATCAAGCATTTACCACTCTTCGCCGTCTCCTGACATCACCGCCTATATTGCGCCACTATGATCCCACGGCTGCAACTTAAATTCATACAGACGCCAGTGGTGTCGGTCTCGGTGCAGTTCTTGCTCAACGCAAGCCTGGATCCCCTGAGTATGTTATCACCTACGCCAGTAGAACGCTCAACAACGCTGAGGTAAACTACAGTGCTACCGAAAAAGAGTGACTTAGCCATACTTTGGGCAATTGTGAAATTTCGCCCATACTTATATGGCCGCACCTTTTATGTAGTTACAAACCATCATGCCTTATGTTGGTTGTCGTCGCTGAAGGATCCATCGGGTCGCCTTGCTCGTTGGGCTCTGCGACTTCAAGAGTATGACATCCGCGTCGTGTACCGTTCCGGCCGCCAACATGCCGATGCTGATGCGCTCTCGCGATCACCCCTGTCGACTGAGGCTGCCTATATACCTTCTATGGAACACGCGCTGTCCGCTCTTGACATCGACACAATGACCTCTGCACAGCGCGACGATACATGGATAACTTCGCTTCTGGACGTCTTATCTGGGGTACCGACACTTCCCATCACTCGAGCAATGGGACGCCAGGCTTCGCACTTCACCATTCGAGGTGGCCTCTTGTACCGCCGCAATTACTCACCAGACGGCAGGAAGTGGCTGCTCGTTATTCCCCGAAAGCTGCGCTCTACAATCTGTGCATCATTTCACTTCGACCCGCAATGCGCTCACGCCGGTGTCTTCAAGACCTACGAGCGTTTAAGGAAGCGGTACTACTGGCGTGGAATGTTTACTTTTTTCGACAGTTTATTCGCGGCTGCCACGAGTGTCAGCGACGAAAACAGCCACCGAATGCAGGAGCAGCTCCACTACAGCCGCTTGCGTGCCCTGACCGCCCATACGATCGCGTCGGAATCGACCTTTATGGACCACTGCCATTGACCACAGCAGGTAAACGGTGGGCTATCGTTGCTGTAGATCACCTGACACGGTACGCCCAAACCGCTGCTCTTCCTACGGCGACCGCTCAGGACGTCGCATCTTTCATCCTCCATCGTTTTGTGTTGCGTCACGGCCCTCCTCGCGAGCTCCTCAGTGACCGGGGCCGTGTATTTCTACCCGACGTAATCCAAGCACTTCTCCGTCAGTGCCATATTGTACACCGGATGAGTACTGCTTACCACCCTCAGACGAATGGCCTGACTAAGCGGTTTAATCGGACCCTGGGTGACATGCTCGCGACGCATGTGGCATCTGACCAAACTATCTGGGACATGGTTCTTCCGTTTGCGACCTACGGGTACAACACCGCTACCCAAGTCACCACCGGCATTTGTCCATTCTACCTTCTATACGGACGTCAACCATCGCACACAATTGACACTTTGCTGCCATACGCACCAGATGTATCTGAGTGCACGACTATATCTGAAGCCGCCCGTCACGCCGAAGAATGCCGCCAACTAGCGAAGCAGTTTACTACGGCTGACCAGCAACGCCAGAAAAAGGCCCGCGATGACGACCACCCTCCTGCCGCCAAGTTCGCCCCTGGAACCCTTGTATGGCTGTATGTACCACCCTGTGCACCTGGTTTGTCTACCAAGCTACTTTCAAATTACCACGGCCCATACCGCGTGGTAGAGCGCACATCGCCCGTCAATTACGCCATCCAACCGCATACGCCACCTGGTGACCATCGTCGGCGTGGACACGACATTGTTCACATGGACCACTTGAAGCCGTACTTCGACCCGCTCGTTCCCACTTGTTAGATCGCCAGGATGGCTTGATCTTTCTCGACGGGGGCATATATAATGAAGGAATGATGAACACAAAAGGAAACAGCAAGCATCATCGCAGAGTAAGGCACCACGAGATCGGCGCTCGAGCTCCTTCATCTTCCTCGTCCTGTCGCTATCTCCAATCTCCCACCTGCCCGTTTGGTTCGCCCAATAAACCTCTTTACACGCTGATAGCTTTGGAGAAATGTTCTGAGGGTGGTGAGAGTGGAGGACGACTATCTCCGTGACGCGATTGGCTAGCGCATTCGGCTGTTAACCAAAAGGTTGGAGGTTCGAGCCCTCCGGAGAGTGGTGTGTCTCTTTTTTTTATTTGCGCTGATTGCTTTGGAGGAATGTTCTGACGGTAGTGAGAGTGGAGCACGACATTTTCCGTGGCAGAATTGGCTAGCACGATCGGCTGTTAACTGAAAGTTTTGAGGTTCGAGCCCTCCCGAGAGCAGTGTGTCGCTTTTTTTTGCGTTGACACCTATGGAGAAATGTTCCGACGGTGGTGAGAGTGGAGCACGACTGTCTCCGTGGCGCTATTGGATAGCGTGTTCGGCTGTTAACCAGAAAGTTTGAGGTTCGAGCCCTCCCGAGAGCGGTGTGTCTCTTTTTTTTTCTTCGCGCTGATAGCTTTGGAGAAATGTTCTGACCGTGGTGAGAGATGAGGACGACTGTCTCCGTGGCGCAATTGGCTAGCGCGATCAGGCTGTTAACCGAAAGGTTGGAGGTTCGAGCCCTCCCGGGAATGGTGTGTCGTTTTTTTTTATTTGCGCTTATAGCTTTCGAGAAAAGTTCTGACTGTGTTGAGAGTGGGGCAAGACTGTCTCCGTAGCGTTATTGGCTAGCGCGATTGGCTGTTAACCGAAAGGTTAGAGGTTCGAGCCCTCCCGAGAGTGGTGTGTCAGTTTTTTTCTTTGCGCCTGACAGCTATGGAGAAATGTTCTGATGATGGTGAGTGTAGAGCACGACTGTCTCCGTGCCACAATTAGCTAGTGCGATCGGCTGTTAACCAAAAGGTTGGAGGTTCGAGCCCTGCCATGAGCGGTGTGTCTCTTTTTTCTTTGCGCTGATACCTTTGGATAAAGGTTCTGACCGTGGTGAGAGTGGAGTACGACTGTCTCCGTGGCGCAATTGGCTAGCGCGTTCGGCTGTTAACTGAAACGTTGGAGGTTTGAGCTCTCCCGGGAGCGATGTGTCGCTTTTTTTCTTTGCGCTGATAGCTTTTGAGAAATGTGCTGAGGTTGGTTAGACTCGGAGCACGAGTTTCTCCGTGGCGCAACTGGCCAGCGCGTTCGGCTGTTAAAGAAAAGTTGGAGGTTCGAACCCTCCTGGAAGTGGTGTGTCACTTTTTTTCTTTGCGCTGATACCTTTGGAGAAATGCTCTAACCGTGGTAGTAGTAGTAGTGGTAGTAGTAGTAATTTTATTTACAGTAAGCCGGATACAGAGCTCAATGCAAGGGCAAAAGGCTAAAGGCGAACAGCCTGACAAAGGCCCTTGTCCCTCCGCAGTTCGTGACAGTGCAAAGCTTAAACAATATATATATTCAATACATTGGTTTCAGGCAACCTGAAATTGTAAACACATTGGTGATAGTGGAGCTCGACTGTCTCCGTGGCGCTATTGGCTAGCGCAATTAGCTTTTAACCGAAAGGTTGGATATTCGAGCCCTCCTGGGGGCGGTGTGTCGCTTTTTTTTTCTTCGCGCTGATAGCTTTGGAGAAATGTTCTGACCGTGTTGAGAGTGGGGCAAGACTGTCTGTGGCGCTATTGGCTAGCGCAATCGGCTGGTAACCAAAAGTTTGGATGTTCGAGCCTTCCCGGGAGAGGTGTGTCGCTTTTTTCTTTGCGCTGACAGCTATGGGGAAATGTTTCGACAGTGGTGAAAGTGGAGCACGACTGTCTCCGTGGCGCAATTGGCTAGCGCGATCGGCTGTTTACTGAAAGATTGGAGGTGGGAGCCCTTTCGGGAGCGGTGTGTCGCTTTTTTCTTTGCGCTAACAGCTATGGGGAAATGTTCCCGCAGTGGTGAGAGTGGAGCAAGACCGTCTCCGTGCGCAACTGACTAGCGCGATCGACTGTTAACCGAAAGTTTGGAGGTTTGAGTCCTCCCGGGCGCGGTGTATTGCTTTTTTTCTTTGCGCTGATAACTTTGAGGAATGCTATAACCATCGTAAGAGTAGAAGCACGACTGTCTCCTTGGCGCAATTGGCTAGCGCGATTGGATGTTTACCAAAAGGTTGGAGGTTCAAGCCCTCCCTTGAGCGGTGTGTCGCTTTTTTTGTGCTGATAGCTTTGGAGCAATGGTCTGACAGTGGAGGCAGTGGACCGCGACAGTCTCCGTGGTGCAATTAGCTAGCACGTTGGGCTGTTAACCGAAAGGTTGGAGGTTCGAGCTCTCCCGGGAGAGGTGTGTCGCTTTTTTCTTTGCGCTGAGAGCTTTGGAGAAATGTTCTGACGGTGGTGAGAGTGGAGCACCACTGCCTAAGTGGCACTTTTGGCTAGCACAATCAGCTGTTAACCGAAAGGTTGGAGGTTGGAGCTCTCTTAAGAGCGGTGTGTCGCTTTTTTCCTTTGCGCTGACAGCTATGGAGAAATGTTCTGACGGTGGTGAGAGTAGAGCACGACTGTCTCCGTGGCGCAATTGGCCAGCGCGATCGGTGTTAACCAAAAGGTTGGAGGTTCGAGCCCTCCTGGGAGCGGTGTGGCACTTTTTTCCTTCACGTTGATAGCTTTGGAGAAATGTTCTCACGGTGGTGACAGTGGAGCATGACTATCTCCGTGGCGCCATTGGCTAGCGTGTTCGGATGTTAACCAGAAGGTTGGAGGTCCGAGCTCTCCCGAGAGTGGTGTGTCTCCTTTTTTCCTCGGCCTGATAGCTTTGGAGAAATGTTCTGACCGTGGTGAGAGTGAGAATGACTGTCTCCGTAGCGCAATTGGCTAGCGCCATTGGCTGTTAACCGAAAGGTTGGATGTTCGAGCCCTCCCGGGGGCGGTGTTTCGCTTTTTTTTCTTCGCGCTGATAGCGTTGGGGGAATGTTCTGACGGTGGTGAGAGTGGGGCACGACTGTCTCAGTGGCGCTATTGGCTAGCGCAATTAGCTCTTAACCGAAAGGTTGGATGTTCGAGCCCTCCCGGGGGCGGTGTGTCGTTTTTTTTTTTGCACTGATAGCTTTGGAGAAATATTCTGACCGTGTTGAGAGTAGGGCAAGACTGTCTCCGTGGCGCTATTGGCTAGCGCAATCGCCTGTCAACCGAAAGGTTGGATGTTCGAGCCTTCCCGGGAGAGGTGTGTCGCTTTTTTCTTTGCGCTTACAGGTATGGGGAAATGATTCGACAGTGGCGAGAGTGGAGCACGACTGTTTCCGTGCGCAATTGACTAGCGCGATCGGCTGTTAACCGATGGTTCGGACGTTTGAGCCCTCCCGAGAGTGGTGTATTGCTTTTTTTCTTTGCGCTGATACCTTTGAGGAGTGTTATGACCATAGTAAGAGTAGAGCGCGACTGTCTACTTGGCGCAATTTGCTAGCGCGATCGGCTGTTAACCAAAAGGTTGAAGGTTCAAGCCCTTCATTGAAAGGTGTGTCGCTTTTTTTCTTTGCTTTGATAGCTTTGAAGAAATGTTCTGACAGTGGTGAGAGTGGAGCGAGGCTGTCTCCGTGGTGCAATTGGCTAGCATGTCAGGCTGATAACCGAAAAGTTGGAGGTTTGAGCCCTCCCGAGAGCGGTGTGTCGCTTTGTTTCGTTGCGCTGACAGCTATGGAGATATGTTCTGACGTTGGTGAGAGCAGAGCACGGCTGTCTCCGTGGCAGTATTGGCTAGCGGAATCGCCTGTTAACCGAAAGATTGGAGATTTGAGCCCTCCCTAGAGCGGTGTGTCACTTTTTTTTCTTTGCGCCGATACCTTTGGATAAATGTTCTGACCGTGGTGAGAGTGGTGTACGACAGTCTCCGTGGTGCAATTAGCTAGCGCGTTCGGCTGTTAACTGAAAGGTTAAAAGTTTGAGCTCTCCCGGGAGCGATGTGTCGCTTTTTTTCTTTGCGCTGATAGTTTTGGAGAAACGTTCTGAGGTTGGTGAGAGTGGAGCACGAGTTTCTCGGTGGCGCAACTGGCTAGCGTGTTCGGCTGTTAACGAAAAGGTTGGAGGTTCCAGCCCTCCCATGAGCGGTGTGTCGCTTTTTTTCTTTGCGCTGATAGCTTTGGAGAAATGTTCTGACCGTGGTGAAAGATGAGCACGACTGTCTCCGTGGCACTATTGGCTAGCGCAATTAGCTGTTATCCGAAAGGTTGGATGTTCGAGCCCTCCCGGGGGCGGTGTGTCGCTTTTTTTTCTTCGCGCTGATAGCTTCGGAGAAATGTTCTGACCGTGTTGAGAGTGGGGCAAGACTGTCTCCGTGGCAGTATTGGCTAGCGGAATCGCCTGTTAACCGAAAGATTGGAGGTTTGAGCCCTCCCTAGAGCGGTGTGTCACTTTTTTTTCTTTGCGCCGATACCTTTGGATAAATGTTCTGACCGTGGTGAGAGTGATGTACGACTGTCTCTGTGGCGCAATTGGCTAGCGCGTTCGTCTGTTAACTGAAAGGTTGGAGGTTTGAGCTCTTCCGGGAGCGATGTGTCGCTTTTTTTCTTTGCGCTGATAGCTTTGGAGAAATGTCCTGAGAATGGTGAGAGTGGAGCACGAGTTTCTCGGTGGCGCAACTGGCTAGCGTGTTCGGCTGTTAACGAAAAGGTTCGAGGTTCCAGCCCTCCCATGAGCGGTGTGTCGCTTTTTTTTCTTTGCGCTGATAGCTTTGGAGAAATGTTCGGACGGTGGTGACAGTAGAGCAGGACTATCTCTTTGGCGCAATCGGCTAGCGCATTCAGCTGGTAACCAAAAGTTTGGAGGTTCGAGCCCTCCTGAGAGCGGTTTGTCTCTTTTTTTCTTTGCGCTGAAAGCTATAGGGAAATGTTTCGACAATGGTAAGAGTGGAGCACGACTGTCTCCGTGGCGCATTTGGCTAGCGCGATCGGCTGTTTACTGAAAGGTTGGAGGTTTGAGCCCTCTCGGGAGCGATGCATCGCTTTTTTTCTTTGCACTGATACATTTGAGGAATGTTATAACCATAGTAAGAGTACATCACGACTGTCTTCTTGGCGCAATTTGTTAGTGCGATCGGCTGTTAACCAAAAGATTTGAGGTTCGAGCCCTCCCATAAGCGGTGCGTCGCTTTTTTTTCTTTGCGCTGATAGCTTTGTAGAAATGTTCTGACAGTGGTGAGAGTGGAGCACGACTGCCTCTGTGGCGCATTTGGCTAGCGCGATTGGCTGTTAGCCGAACGGTTAGAGGTTCGAGCCCTCCCGAGAGTTGTTTGTAGCTTTTTTTCTTTGCGCTGACAGCTATGGAGAAATGTTCTGACGGTGGTGAGAGTAGAGCATGACTGTCTCCGTGCCGCATTTAGCTAGCGCGATCGGCTGTTAACCAGAAGGTTGGAGGTTCGAGCCCTTCCTTGGGCGGTGTGTCACTTTTTTTCTTTGCGCTGATACCTTTGGATAAATGTTCTGACCGTGGTGAGAGTCAAGTACGACTGTCTCCGTGGCGCAATTGACTAGCGCATTTGGCTGTTAGCTGAAACGTTGGAGGTTTGAGCCCTCTCGGGAGCGGTGTATCGCTTTTTTTCTTTGCAGTGATACCTTTGAGGAATGGTATAACCATAGTAAGAGTACATCACGACTGTCTCCTTGGCGCAATTTGTTAGTGCGATCGGCTGTTAACCAAAAGATTGGAGGTTCGAGCCCTCCCTTAAGCGGTGTGTCGCTTTTTTTCTTTGCGCTGATAGCTTTGTAGAAATGTTCTGAGGTTGGTTAGAGTGGAGCACGAGTTTCTCCGTGGCGCAACTGGCTAGCGCGTTCGGCTGTTAACGAAAAGATAGGAGGTTCCAGCCCTCCCATGAGCGGTGTGTCGCTTTTTTTATTTGCGCTGATAGCTTTGGAGAAATGTTCTGACGGTGGTGAGAGTAGAGCAGGACTATCTCTTTGGCGCAATTGGCTAGCGTGTTCGGCTGTTAACCAGAAGGTTTGAGGTTCGAGCCTTTCCGAGAGCGGTGTGTCTCATTTTTTCTTCGCGCTGATAGCTTTGGAGAAATGTTCTGACCGTGGAGAGAGATGAGCACGACTGTCTCCGTGGCGCAATTGCCTAGCGGGATCGGCTGTTAACCGAAAGGTTGGAGGTTCGAGCCCTCCCGGGAAATTTTTGACGGTGGTGAGAGCGGAGCACGACAGTCTCCGTGGCACTATTGGCTAGCGCGATTAGTTGTTAACCGAAAGGTTGGATGTTCGAGCCCTCCCGGGGGCGGTGTGTCACTTTTTTTTCTTCGCGCTGATAGCTTTGGAGAAATGTTATAACCATAGTAAGAGTAGAGCACGACTGTCTCCTTGGCGCAATTGGCTAGCGCGACTGGCTGTTAACCAAAAGGTTGGAGGTTCGAGCCTTCCAATGAGCGGTGTGTCGCTTTTTTTTCTTCGCGCGGATAGCTTTGGAGAAATGTTCTGACCGTGTTGAGAGTGCGGTAAGACTGTCTCCGTGGCGCTATTGGCTAGCGCAATCGCCTGTTAACCGAAAATTTGGAGGTTTGAGCCCTCCTGAGAGCGGTGTGTCGCTTTGTTTCGTTGCGCTGACAGCTATGGAGGAATGTTCTGACGTTGGTGAGAGTAGAGCACGACTGTCTCCGTGGCCCAATTGGCTAGCGCGATCGGTGTTAACCAATAGGTTGGAGGTTCGAGCCCTCCCATGAGCGGTGTGTCACTATTTTTTCTTTGCGCTGATATCTTTGGATAAATGTTCTGACCGTGGTGAGAGTGGAGTACAACTGTCTTCGTTGCGCAATTGGCTAGCGCGTTCGGCTGTTAACTGAAAGGTTAAAGGTTTGAGCTCTTCCGGGAGCGACGTGTCGCTTTTTTTTCTTTGTGCTGATAGTATTGGATAAATGTTCTGAGGTTGGTGAGAGTGGAACACGAGTTTCTCGGTGGCGCAACTGGCTAGCGTGTTCGGCTGTTAACCAAAAGGTTGGAGGTTCGAGCCCTCCGGAGAGTGGTGTGTCTCTTTTTTTTCTTTGCGCTGAATGCTTTGGAGGAATGTTCTGACCATGGCGAGAAATGAGCACGACTGTCTCCGTGGCGCAATTGGCTAGCGCGATCGCCTGTTAGCCGAAAGGTTGGAGGTTCGAGCCCTCCCGGGAACGGTGTGTCGTTTTTTTATTTGCGCTGATAGCTTTAGGGAAATGTTCTGACGGTGGTGAGAGCGGAGCACGACAGTCTCCATGGCACTATTGGCTAGCGCAATTAGCTGTTAACCGAAAGGTTGGATGTTCGAGCCCTCCCGGGGGCGGTGTGTCGCTTTTTATTCTTCGCGCTGATAGCTTTGGAGAAATGTTCTGACCGTGTTGAGAGTGAGGCAAGACTGTCTTCGTGGCGCTATTGGCTAGCGCAATGGCCTGTTAACCGAAAGGCTGGATGTTCGAGCCTTCGCGGGAGAGGTGTGTCGCTTTTTTTGCGCTGACAGCTATGAGGAAATGTTTCGACAGTGGTAACAGTGGAGCACCACTGTTTCCGTGGCGCATTTAGCTAGCCCAATCGGCTGTTTACTGAAAGGTTAGAGGTTGGAGCCCTCCCGGGAGCGGTGTGTCGCTTTTTTCGTTGCGCTAACAGCTATGGAATATGTTCCGACAGTGGTGAGAGTGGAGGAAGACTGTCTCCGTGCGCAATTGGCTAGCGTGTTCGGCTGTTAACCAGAAGGTTGGAGGTTCGAGCCCCCCGGGAGCAGTGTGTCTCTTTTTATCTTCGCCCTGATAGCTTTGGGGAAATGTTCTGACCATGGTGAGAGTGGGGCACGACTGTCTCAGTGGCACTATTGGCTAGCGCAATTAGCTGTTAACCGAAAGGTTGGATGTTCGAGCCCTCCCGAGGGCGGTGTGTCGCGTTTTTTCTTCGCGCTGATAGCTTTGGAGAAATGTTCTGACTATGTTGAGAGTGGGGCAAGACTGTCTCCGTGGCGCTATTGGCTAGCGCAATCACCTGTTAATCGAAAGTTTGGATGTTCGAGCCTTCCCGGGAGAGGTGTGTCGCTTTTTTCTTTGCGCTGACAGCTATGGGGAAATGTTTCGACAGTGGTGAGAATGGAGCACGACTGTCTCCGTGGCGCTTTTGGCTAGCGCGATCGGCTGTTAACCAAAATTTCGGAGGTTTGAGCCCTTCCGGGAGCGGTGTATTGCTTTTTTCTTTGCGCTGATACCTTTGAGGAATGTTATGACCATTGTAAGAGTAGAGCACGACTGTCACCTTGGCGCAATTGGCAAGCGCGAGCAGCTGTTAACCCAAGGTATTGAGGTTCGAGCCCTCCCGAGAGCAGCGTGTCTCTTTTTTTCTTCGCCCTGATAGCTTTGGAGAAATGTTCTGACCGTGGTGAGAGTGGGGCACGACTGTCTCAGTGGCGCTTTTGGCTAGCGCAATTAGCTGTTAACTGAAAGGTTGGATGTTCGAGCCCTCCTGCGGGCGGTGTGTCGCTCTTTTTCTTCGCGCCGATAGCTTTAGAGAAATGTTCTGACCGTGGTGAGAGTGGGGCAAGACTGTCTCCGTGGCGCTATTGGCTAGCGCAATCGCCTGTTAACCGAGAGTTGGGATGTTCGAGCCTTCTTGGGAGAGGTGTGTTGCTTTTTTCTTTGCACTGACAGCTATGGAGAAATGTTTCGACGGTGGTGAGAGTGGAGCACGACTGTCTCTGTGGCGCTTTTGGCTAGCGCGATCGGCTGTTAACCAAAATTTTGGAGGCTTGAGCCCTTCCGGGGGCGGTGTATTGCTTTTTTTCTTTGCGCTGATACCTTTGAGGAATGTTATGACCATTGTAAGAGTAGAGCACGACTGTCACCTTGGCGCAATTGGCAAGCGCGAGCAGCTGTTAACCCAAGGTATTGAGATTCGAGCCCTCCCGAGAGCAGCGTGTCTCTTTTTTTCTTCGCCCTGATAGCTTTGGAGAAATGTTCTGACCGTGGTGAGAGTGGGGCACGACTGTCTCAGTGGCGCTTTTGGTTAGCGCAATTAGCTGTTAACCGAAAGGTTGGATGTTCGAGCCCTCCTGGGGGCGGTGTGTCGCTTTTTTTCTTCGCGCTGATAGCTTTAGAGAAATGTTCTGACCGTGGTGAGAGTGGGGCAAGACTGTCTCCGTGGCGCTATTAGCTAGCGCAATCGCCTGTTAACCGAGAGTTGGGATGTTCGAGCCTTCTTGGGAGAGGTGTGTTGCTTTTTTCTTTGCACTGACAGCTATGGAGAAATGTTTCGACAGTGGTGAGAGTGGAGCACGACTGTCTCTGTGGCGCTTTTGGCTAGCGCGATCGGCTGTTTACCGAAAGGTTGGAGGTTCGAGCCCTCCCGGGAGAGGTGTGTCGCTAATTTTTTTGCGCTGACAGCTGTGGAGAAATGTTCCGACGGTGGTGACAGTGGAGCACGACTGCCTCCGTGGAGTATTTGGCTAGCGCGATCGGCTGATAACCGAAAAGTTGTAGGTTTGAGCCCTCCTGAGAGCGGTGTGTCGCTTTTTTTCTTTGCGCTGATAGCTTTGGAGAAATGTTCTGACTGTGGTGAGAGTGGAGGACGACTATCTCCGTGACGCAATTGGCTAGCGCGTTCGGCTGTTAACCAAAAGGTTGGAGGTTCGAGCCCTCCGGAGGGTGGTGTGTCTCTTTTTTTTATTTGCGCTGATTGCTTTGGAGAAATGTTCTGACGGTGGTGAGAGTAGAGCACGACTATATCTTTGGCGCAATTGGCTAGCGCGTTCAGCTGTTAACCAAAAGGTTGGAGGTTCGAGCCCTCTCGAGAGCGGTGTGTCTCTTTTTTCTTTGCGGTGACAGCTATGGAGAAATGTTCCAACGGTGGTGTGAGTGGAACACGACTGTCTCCGTGGCGCATTTGGCTAGTGAAATCGGCTGTTAACCGAAAAGTTTGTGGTTCGAACCTTCCTGGAAGTAGTGTGTCACTTGTTTCCTTTGCGCTGATACCTTTGGAGAAATGCTCCAACCGTGGTGATAGTGGAGCACGACTGTCTCCGTGGCGCAATGGCTAGCGTGCTCAGCTGTTAACCAGAAGGTTGGAGGTTCGAGCCCTCCCGAGAGCGGTGTGTCTTGTTTTCTTCGCCCTGATAGGTTTGGAGAAAAGGTTCTGACCATGGTGAGAGTGGGGCACGACTGTCTCAGTGGCGCTATTGGCTAGCGCAAGTAGCTGTTAACCAAAAGGTTGGATGTTCGAGCACTCCCAGGGCGGTGTGTCGCTTTTTTTCTTCGCGCTGATAGCTTTGCAGAAATGTTCGGACCGTGTTGAGAGTGGGGCAAGGCTGTCTCCGTGGCGCTATCGGCTAGCGCAATCGCCTGTTAACCGAAAGTTTGGATGTTCGAGCATTCCCGGGAGAGGTGTGTCGCTTTTTTATTTGCGCTGACAGCTATGGGGAAATGTTTCGACAGTGGTGAGAGTGGAGCACGGAAGTCTCCGTGGCGCATTTTGCTAGCGCGTTCGGCTGTTTACTGAAAGATTGGAGGTGGGAGCTCTCCCGGGAGCGGTGTGTCGCTTTTTTCTTTGCGCTAACAGCTATGGAAAAATGTTCCCACAGTGGTGAGAGTAGAGCAAGACTGCCTCCGTGCGCAATTGACTAGCGCGATCGGCTATTAACTAAAAGTTTGGAGGTTTGAAGCCCTCCCGGGCGCGGTGTATTGCTTTTTTTCTTTGCGCTGATACCTTTTAGGAATGTTATAACCATAGTAAGAGTAAAGCACGACTGTCTCCTTGGCGCAATTGGCTAGCGCGATTGGCTGATAAACAAAAGGTTGGAGGTTCGAGCCATCCCATGAGTTGTGTGTCGCTTTTTTTTCTTTGCACTGATAGCTTTGGACCAATGTTCTGACAGTGGAGAGAGTGGAGCGCGACTGTCTCCGTGGTGCAATCAGCTAGCGCGTTGGGCTGTTAACCGAAAGGTTGGAGGTTCGAGCCCTCCCGGGAGAGGTGTGTCGCTTTTTTCTTTGCGCTGACAGCTTTGTAAAAGTTTTCCGACGGTGGTAAAGAGTGGAGCGCCACTGCCTAAGTGGCGCTTTTGGCTAGCACGATCGGCTGATAACCGAAAAGTTGGAGGTTTGAGCCCTCCCGGGAGCGGTGTGTCGCTTTCTTTCTTTGCGCTGACAGCTATAGAGAAATCTTCTGACGTTGCTGAGAGTAGAGCACGACTGTCTCCGTGGCGCAATTGGCTAGCGCGATCGGTGTTAACCAATAGGTTGGAAGTTCGAGCCCTCCCATGAGCGGTGTTTCACTTTTTTTTGCGCTTGTACCTTTGGATAAATGTTCTGACCGTGGTGAGAGTGGTGTACGACTGTCTCCAGTGGCGCAATTGGCTAGCATGTTCGGATGTTAACTGAAAGGTTGGAGGTCTCAGCTCTCCCGGGAGCGATATGTCGCTTTTTTCCTTGCGCTGATAGCTTCGGAGAAATGTTCTGAGGTTTGTGAAAGTGGAACACGAGTTCTCGGTAGCGCAACTGGCTAGCATGTTCGGCTGCTAACGAAAAGGTTGGAGGTTCCAGCCCTCCCATGAGCGGTGTGTCGCTTCTTTTCTTTGCGCTGATAGCTTTGTAGAAATGTTCTGACGGTGGCGATCGTAGAGCAGGACTATCTCTTTGGCGCAGTTGGCTAGCGCGTTCAGCTGTTAACCAAAAGGTGGGAGGTTCGAGCCCTCCCGAGAGCGGTGTGTCTCATTGTTTCTTTGCGTTTCTAATGAAGGAATTATGACAACAAAAGGGAACAGCAAGCATCATCGCAAAGTAAGGCACCACGAGATCGGCGCTCGAGCTCTTCCGTCTTTCTCGTCCTGTCACTATCTCCAATCTCCAACCTGCCCGTTTGGTTCACCCAATAAACTTCTTTACATTTGGTGGATCGTGCTGGGTAACCACATCGCCTACAACCTGGAACTCCGATCTCGCACCCTGCCGTCGACCATGCAAGTTGACGCTGCCCAACAAACAATGCCTCTCGCGGCCGCTACTTGCCCCGGCCCGGTTCATCAGCGAGACCCCCCGATCTTTGCCGGCACCGAAGACCAGGACGTCGAGGACTGGCTGTCGTCATACGAGAAAGTCAGTGGACCCAACAGGTGGGATGACGCTGCTAAGTTAGGCACTGTCAATTTTTATCTCACCGACGTGGCCAAGCTGTGGTATACGAACCACGAAACCGAGTTCACGAATTGGTCCGCCTTCAAGGAGGCAATATGTGCCGTTTTTGGTCGTCCTGCCTTACGGAAGCTACGCGCCGAACAACGTCTGCAGACACGGGCACAGAAGCCAGGTGAAACTTTCACAAAATATATAGAAGATGTGATCGATCTCTGCCGGCGCGTCGATGCTTCCATGAGCGAGAGTGCGAAGATACAGCACATTATGAAGGGAGTCGACGATGACGTTTTCCAGATGCTTCTCGCGAAGTCTCCTAGCACTGTGGCAGAAGTAGTGACTTTGTGCCAAAGCTATGATGAATTGCGGAGGCAATGAGCTCAGACGCGACGCTCATTCCAGACATTCCAACCAGTGACCGCACTGGACGCTATGACTGACCAGACACCCTTCTCGCACAAATGAATGACTTTGTGCGAGAGGATGTAGCTCGGCAGCTTTCTCTGCTGCCTTTTGTTCAACGCCAGGAGCTCTCGCACCAACAGCCACTGTGACACCCACCCCCATTGGCTCCCATGCTCCGACATGTGGTCCAGGAGCAGATTTCCGAGGCTATGTAGGTGCCCTTGCAGCAGCCCCCCGTCACCGCGCCTCTTACGCTGAGGCACTAAAGCGGCAGCAGCGACACCACCCCCCGCCGTTCCAGGGACTGCCGTATACCTCAGCCCCGACTCAGCCGTCCACCGCCTGGGTTCCTCCCATTGCCACCACAGCCTCAACTAACCCGTCTGCCGCATGCACTGGTCCCCTCGTCGCCAATACATGGAGAACGCGCGATAACCGGCCCATCTGTTTTGCATGCGGCGGCCCTGGCCATATCGCCCGTTACTGCCGTCGTCGCGTGCCGGGATACACAGACGCCCGGACACAGAACAGCTTCATGGACCTTTATCCATCCCGTCTGGAAAATTCTGACCTTCAGTCTAGCTCGTCTTCACGGGAATGTCCGCGCACTATGTCTGGTCGCTCACGTTCACCTCGTCGTCGCTCCCTGTCACCCATGCGTCGTCGGCCGGCTCCTAAACACGAGGGAAACTAACCGCCGCAGTTCAGGAGGCAAGAACTGCGCAGTCGAAATGCTCAAGTCCTCGGACATTGCCGTCGAATATTGTCGAAGTTTTTGTAGAAGGTACTCGAGCATATGCTCTAGTGGATACTGGTGCTGCCGTTTCCGTGATAGACGCTAAACTTTGCCGCAAGCTCCGAAAAGTGACGACGCCTCTTAATATGATGTCCTTGCAAACAGCGAATGGGGACCCGGTTCAGCCTGTAGCCGCCTGTACTGTCCGACTGATGATCGCGAAGGACCACTACACTGTTGAGTTTATTGTCTTTTCGTCATGCTCACACGACATCATACTTGGAGGGGATTTTTTATCGCGTAACCATGCCGTTATTGATTGTGCAAGATCGGAGCTTGAACTTTTCCCGTTTTACGACCAATCAACCAGCCGCATT
Source organism: Rhipicephalus annulatus (assembly GCA_013436015.1). NCBI lineage: Eukaryota > Metazoa > Arthropoda > Arachnida > Ixodida > Ixodidae > Rhipicephalus > Rhipicephalus annulatus. The sequence goes on from WOVY01007433.1 coordinate 31,177, forward strand.
CAGCCCGCCGTACACAAACTCGTCGAAGAAGGCACTGAAATTCCCCCGACAGCAGCTGTGTTGCTCCCCGTGTTCTGTGAGGCATTAGGAACGAAGCTGCATTCTTTGAGACATCAAGCCTCTTCCTTAGTCGAAGATCACTTCTTCTGCCTTATTCAACCCTCTCTATTTCTGAAGGAAACAGTGCTCTTTGCCTCATGCATCCCCTTCCGTATCCCGTTGAACTGTTTCAAGGTAAATCTCTTGGACACGAGCATGCCATTGATAAAGAACAAATTTTTACCATGCTGCCAGATTGTTCCGGTGACTACGACGCCATCAGTGCCCTCAACTCTTCCAATATACCACCTTGCGAGCTTTTCAATTCATCGATTGCCGACGGACTATCGCCATCTGAACGCTCTGAGCTCCTTCAGCTGCTCTACCAGTTTCGTGAATCTTTTGATGTTGCTCAACCTACCCTTGGCCGAACTCCCAGTTTTCTCCACTGCATCGACAAAAGTTCCAACGCGCCAGTACGACAGCGACCATACCGTGTTTCCGCCACGAAACTTCAGGTTATCACCGAACACGTTCACGATATGCTCAAGCGCGACGTTATCCGACCTTCCCAAAGTTCATAGTATCACCTGTTGTTCTTGTTAAGAAGAAGGATGGTACAATTCGCTTCTGCGTTGATTACAGGCGCTTAAATAAGATCACTCGCAAAGACGTATACCTTTGCCCAGGATTGATGACGCCCTTGATTGCCTACAAGGTGCCGAGTTTTTTTTCGTCGTTAGATTTGCGTTCGGGGTATTGGCAGGTACCTTTAGCAGATGGTGATCGTCCAAAAACAGCTATCGTGACACCGGACGGGCTATATGAGTTCAATGTCATGCCCTTCGGCCTCTGCAATGCGCCGGCCACATGCGAGCGCATGATGGACTCGGTTCTGCGGGGTTTCAAATGGAACACAAGCCTCTGCTACCTCGACGATATCGTCGTCTTTGCACCCGATTTCGCAACACACCTTGTACGCCTGAAACATGTCCTCACGTGTCTGAAGAATGCGCAGTTCCAACTGAATCTCAGGAAATACCACTTCGCTGCTCAGACGCTCACTATTCTCGGTCACGTCGTATCAAACGATGGTGTTCTTCCCGACCCGGCTAAACTACGCGCTGTTGCTGAATTCCCCAAACCAACGACTGTAAAACAGTTACGCAGCTTCGTAGGACTGTGCTCCTACTTTCGTCGGTTTGTGCGCCACTTTGCCTCCATAATTGCCCCTTTGACCCAACCTTTAAGCAGTGCCAACGACATCTCATCATGGTCTTACGAATGTGATCACACATTTACCACTCTTCGCCGTCTCCTGACATCACCGCCTATATTGCGCTACTATGATCCCACGGCTGCAACTTAAATTCATACAGACGCCAGCTGTGTCAGTCTCGGTGCAGTTCTCGCTCAAGGCAAGCCTGGATCCCCTGAGTATGTCGTCACCTACGCCAGCAGAACGCTCAACAACGCTGAGGTAAACTACAGTGTTAACGAAAAAGAGTGCTTAGCCATACTTTGGGCAATTGTGAAATTTCGCCCATACTTATATGGCCGCACCTTTTCTGTAGTTACAGACCATCATGCCTTATGTTGGTTGTCGTCGCTGAAGGATCCATCAGGTCGCCTTGCTCGTTGGGCTGTGCGACTTCAAGAGTATGACATCCGCGTCGTGTACCGTTCCGGCCGCCAACATGCCGATGCTGATGCGCTCTCGCGATCACCTCTGTCGACTGAGGCTGCCTATATGCCTTCTATGGAACACGCGCTGTCCGCTCTTGACATTTGTCACAGAACGAGCGCTAAAAAATAAAAAGAGCGCGCCGCCAAATCCCTGCGACAACGGGCGGGAGAAACGCCGCGACGTAAAAAGAAAAAAAAAGAAAGCAAACATCCAAGGCTCCCGGGCGCGCGCTCTCCCCGCAGAAGCACGGCTTCGCAGACGAACCTCCTCACCCCACATCGGCGGCCCAGCAAGGCCGCGATTTTTCTAGAACGAAGGAGGCGTGGTCATACCGAGTTGACTCACCGGCCGGAGAGGGCATTCCAACCGTCTCGCCCTCTTCCCAGCCTTCGCTGCGCATCGCGCCGACGAAATGAGGAGAACGTTCTGGAAGGTGGCGCGGAAGGTATTTAATCGAGCGGCCGAGACGAGAAAGCAGGAGGAGACGGTAGTGAGCGCCAGAGCGCGTAGGGATTCCGCCGTGTAGTCGGCCAAGTTTCGGTCCGTGGGGACGAGGCCGGAGATGAAGATTTCCACCTGAGGGGTGTCGACTCGAGCTACAGGCAAGAGCGTGTGTTTACCGCTATTGAGCGAGGACGCGTGGCAACAGCTGCGGGTGGGAAGCCGACGTATTCCGGCGAAGAAGTTGAAGTTGGAAGAGTGGCCTATTGCAGACGGGAGTTTTCCTGGAAGAGAAACTCCGGCGAGGTTTCCTGGAAGAGAAACCTCGAGGGCTGCGGAACGACAGCAACGCTGGACTTTGAGTGAGTGATTCTCGGACGAGTATCATTCAGACTTTTGTTCCAAGAACTTTGGACTGAATAGGTTTTCTATCTCTTTAGTCTTTAAGTGTCTTGGTTGTTCAATGCATGCGACTGCATTGTAGCTCGTATTGTTGTCCGAGTCCGTTGTTTCAATTGTAGCTGATTGTATTGTGTAGTACGTTGATTGATTGGGTTGATTGGTGACATATTGTATGCAACTATTGTGGAGTGTGCATTTTTGTGTATTGCTTTCGATCTGCCATTATTGATAATATAATTTGTTTGTTTATCAACTCTCGGCTCTGACTTGTTCTTTGGGCCACAACCGGCGTCTGCTGGCGCGCCAATAAGGACCACCTCTAAAATTGTCCACGCTTTCGTGGTGCGATTCGGGGGGCCGATACTTCGGCTTTTGGAATTAGCCCGGCGATCGCCTCCCTAATAACGGGACCGGTGTGACAATTAATCTGGCGTCCGCCGGACAGGACCTTTTGGTGCACAGTGTGTCCAAAGTAGTGAGAAAGAGCCTCGAGTCGTTGATAGTGCTAACGGAACGATTTTGTGTGTTGTTCAGTGTTCTCGTTAACGAGTGCAGGGGAGTGTTCCGATAGACTGATCTAGGCAGATACTTTTTGCACGCGGCAAGGTTTTATTTGCGAGACACCATGGATCTCGAAAAGTTAGTTGCTCTTGGTGAAAAGATGGGTCTTTCTGGCGCCGAACTACGGAAGTGGGTCACCCAGAAGGAAAAAGAAGAAAAAGCAGCCGAGCTGGAAAAAGAGAGGTTGGCGGTCGAAAGAGCCAAAGCGGAAAAAGAAGCTGAGTTGGAGAGAGAGAGGTTGGCAGCTGAGAGAGCGAAGGAAGAAAGAGAGCAGCAATTGAAGTTGGAGCTGGAGAGAGAGAAGTTGGCAGCCGAAAGGGCGAGAGAAGAAAGAGAAGCGAGGGAGCGACAGCTGAAAGAAGAAAGAGAAGCGGAGATGGCTGAAAGGGAACGGCAGCGGCAGCACACGATGGAACTCGAGCGGCTCCGTTTGACACAGCGAAGTGAAACTCCCGTCCAAGCTAGAGTTGAAAGCAGCGAACGGGAAGATCACGGCTTCCGCTTGAACCCAAGCAAGCTGCTCGTAGCGTTTGATGAAAGGAAGGACGACCTAGACGCGTACCTCCACCGATTTGAGACGATTGCGAAGAGCCAGAATTGGCCGGAACATCAATGGGCAACTGCTTTGAGTACTTGCTTGAGTGGTGAAGCGCTCAGTGTGTACGGTAGGCTGACGCCGACCGATGCAGCCAACTATGCAAAGGTGAAAGCTGCTTTGTGGAAGCGATTTAGATTCACTGTGGAAGGATTCCGGGACGGATTTCGGACAGGAAAGCCAGCTGATGGTGAGACAGCTACGCAGTATGCCGCCCGACTTTGCCATTATTTCGACAAATGGATTAAACTTTCAGGGACAGCACAGGAGTACGATGAGCTTAGAGAGCTCCTAATTAGAGAACAATTTCTTACTAGTTGCCACCCAAACCTGTCGCTGTATTTGAAAGAGAGGAAAGCTGAGTCATTTGAAGGAATGCTTGAATTGGCTGATCAATTCTTGGAAGCGCAAGGTGGAACTAATTTGGCCAAGGTCAAGAAGGATTGTCCCGATGATTCGAAGAAATTGGCTCCCGAAGAAAAGAAAGCGTGCACCAGAGAGCATTCCGCGATGTTTTCTGTGCAACCGAGTGGGTCATCGCGCGAAAAACTGTCGAACGATCTTTACGAGCCCTACGGCTGTAAAATGTTTTAAGTGTGGTCAGACTGGGCACAAAGCAGATGCATGTCGAAACGGAACGAGTCAAACTCACCAGGTATCATGTGTGCAAGCAGCACCGAAATCCGATAACAATGCCGTCACTGATGGATTCAGTAGAGTTGAAGAATGGGGAGAAAATTCCTATTGCGGGTGCTGTAATGTCAAAACAGCCAACCGGTGTTACGAAAGGAATGCCAACGCTGCCTGGAAAAGTTGCGGGCAAAAAGATTACGGTGTTAAGAGATACCGGCAGCTCCACTGTTATCGTGCGGAAAAATTTGGTACGGGAAAGTGAGTTGACAGGCAGAACGAAGCCGGTTTGCTTAATTGACCGTACGGTTCGGATGCTTCCCGAAGCAGATATTGAGGTGGAAACCCCGTACTTCAGCGAGAAGGTTACTGCTTTATGCATGACGACCCCCCTGTATGACCTTGTCATCGGAAACATCGACGGGGCGCGAGGGCCAAGTGATCCAGAATGTTTGGAAGAAGACCCGAAGATAGAGCCGTCGCCAACACAGCGGCCGCGAGATACAGTGGAGGAGCATCCCGTGACGGATCTCACTAGAGCCCAAGGGGAAGCTGCGGCGCAAGAGACAGCGAAGGAGAAGACGATCGTGTCGAATAAATTCACGGGCCGAGCAACCGGACTTACGTCGACACGACCTCAACCGACCGACAGCGTAAAGGAGACGCAGTTGGCCAGCCGGGCAAAATGTAGAGGCATTATCAAGCGGGTAAATAAACAGACAGGACCCGTCGAATATAATGACGCGTTAACGGTGTTGGAAGAGACAACGATGGCTGAGACGACGCCTCAGATATCGTCGTTGGAAAGGGCTCGCCGAAAAAGAACGTGGAAGCACAAGAAGAGATCGAGCGAACACCGCAAAAAGGGGCGCAAGCGCTGTTCGAAGTACTCAGGATAAGTGCTGAGGTCGAATCAGAATGTGTTTGGCAGTGTTGAGTGCCATATGTTGTGTTAACGTTGTGTTATCCTGTGTCACAAGTGTCAAAGTGTTGTGCTGTGATGTGATGTATAGTATTGGACCATTGTTGTAATGAGAGAACTTTGTACATTTGTATTATTGGGAATGTGTGGTGGAGTGTTGTACTCATGTGCTTGTGGTTGTGTTTTCACGTGTCGTGTAATTGAATTACAATGTACAATTGTATTAAGTGATCCATTGTGAATGTGAAGTGTCATGAGCGACTGCTGGTGTTACAGTCTGTGAGAGTGTGTGGTGACTGTTCGCGCTCGTTTGTGTGGTTTGAATATTATGAGATAATATTCTTAAAGTGGGGGGCAGTGTCACAGAACGAGCGCTAAAAAAAAGAGCGCGCCGCCAAATCCCTGCGACAACGGGCGGGAGAAACGCCGCGAGGTAAAAAGAAAAAAAAAGAAAGCAAACATCCAAGGCTCCCGGGCGCGCGCTCTCCCCGCAGAAGCACGGCTTCGCAGACGAACCTCCTCACCCCACATCGGCGGCCCAGCAAGGCCGCGATTTTTCTAGAACGAAGGAGGCGTGGTCATACCGAGTTGACTCACCGGCCGGAGAGGGCATTCCAACCGTCTCGCCCTCTTCCCGGCCTTCGCTGCGCATCGCGCCGACGAAATGAGGAGAACGTTCTGGAAGGTGGCGCGGAAGGTATTTAATTGAGCGGCCGAGACGAGAAAGCAGGAGGAGACGGAAGTGAGCGCCAGAGCGCGTAGGGATTGCCGCCGTGTAGTCGGCGAAGTTTTGGTCCGTGGGGACGAGGCCGGAGATGAAGATTTCCACCTGAGGGGTGTCGACTCGAGCTACAGGCAAGAGCGTGTGTTTACCGCTATTGAGTGAGGACGCGTGGCAACAGCTGCGGGTGGGAAGCCGACGTATTCCGGCGAAGAAGTTGAAGTTGGAAGAGTGGCCTATTGCAGACGGGAGTTTTCCTGGAAGAGAAACTCCGGCGAGGATTCCTGGAAGAGAAACCTCGAGGGCTGCGGAACGACAGCAACGCTGGACTTTGAGTGAGTGATTCTCGGACGAGTATCATTCAGACTTTTGTTCCAAGAACTTTGGACTGAATAGGTTTTCTATCTATTTAGTCTTTAAGTGTCTTGGTTGTTCAATGCATGTGACTGCATTGTAGCTCGTATTGTTGTCCGAGTCCGTTGTTTCAATTGTAGCTGATTGTATTGTGTAGTACGTTGATTGATTGGGTTGATTGGTGACATATTGTATGCAACTATTGTGGAGTGTGCATTTTTGTGTATTGCTTTCGATCTGCCATTATTGAGAATATAATATGTTTGTTTATCAACTCTCGGCTCTGACTTGTTCTTTGGGCCACAACCGGCGTCTGCTGGCGCGCCAATAAGGACCACCTCTAAAATTGTCCACGCTTTCGTGGTGCGATTCGGGGGGCCGATACTTCGGCTCTTGGAATTAGCCCGGCGATCGCCTCCCTAATAACGGGACCGGTGTGACAATTAATCTGGCGTCCGCGAGACAGGACCTTTTGGTGCACAGTGTGTCCAAAGTAGTGAGAAAGAGCCTCGAGTTGTTGATAGTGCTAACGGAACGATTTTGTGTGTTGTTCAGTGTTCTCGTTAACGAGTGCAGGGGAGTGTTCCGATAGACTGATCTAGGCAGATACTTTTTGCACGCGGCAAGGTTTTATTTGCGAGACACCATGGATCTCGAAAAGTTAGTTGCTCTTGGTGAAAAGATGGGTCTTTCTGGCGCCGAACTACGGAAGTGGGTCACCCAGAAGGAAAAAGAAGAAAAAGCAGCCGAGCTGGAAAAAGAGAGGTTGGCGGTCGAAAGAGCCAAAGCGGAAAAAGAAGCTGAGTTGGAGAGAGAGAGGTTGGCAGCTGAGAGAGCGAAGGAAGAAAGAGAGCAGCAATTGAAGTTGGAGCTGGAGAGAGAGAAGTTGGCAGCCGAAAGGGCGAGAGAAGAAAGAGAAGCGAGGGAGCGACAGCTGAAAGAAGAAAGAGAAGCGGAGATGGCTGAAAGGGAACGGCAGCGGCAGCACACGATGGAACTCGAGCGGCTCCGTTTGCAACAGCGAAGTGAAACTCCCGTCCAAGCTAGAGTTGAAAGCAGCGAACGGGAAGATCACGGCTTCCGCTTGAACCCAAGCAAGCTGCTCGTAGCGTTTGATGAAAGGAAGGACGACCTAGACGCGTACCTCCACCGATTTGAGACGATTGCGAAGAGCCAGAATTGGCCGGAACATCAATGGGCAACTGCTTTGAGTACTTGCTTGAGTGGTGAAGCGCTCAGTGTGTACGGTAGGCTGACGCCGACCGATGCAGTCCAACTATGCAAAGGTGAAAGCTGCTTTGTTGAAGCGATTTAGATTCACTGTGGAAGGATTCCGGGACGGATTTCGGACAGGAAAGCTAGCTGATGGTGAGACAGCTACGCAGTATGCCGCCCGACTTTGCCATTATTTCGACAGATGGATTGAACTTTCAGGGACAGCACAGGAGTACGATGAGCTTAGAGAGCTTCCTAATTAGAGAACAATTTCTTACTAGTTGCCACCCAAACCTGTCGCTGTACTTGAAAGAGAGGAAAGCTGAGTCATTTGAAGGAATGCTTGAATTGGCTGATCAATTCTTGGAAGCGCAAGGTGGAACTAATTTGGCCAAGGTCAAGAAGGATTGTCCCGATGATTCGAAGAAATTGGCTCCCGAAGAAAAGAAGCGTGCACCAGAGAGCATTCTGCGATGTTTTCTGTGCAACCGAGTGGGTCATCGCGCGAAAAACTGTCGAACAATCTTTACGAGCCCTACGGCTGTAAAATGTTTTAAGTGTGGTCAGACTGGGCACAAAGCAGATGCATGTCGAATCGGAACGAGTCAAACTCATCAGGTATCATGTGTGCAAGCAGCACCGAAATCCGATAATAATGCCGTCACCAATGGATTCGTAGAGTTGAAGAATGGGGAGAAAATTCCTATTGCGGGTGCTGTAATGTCAAAACAGCCAACCGGTGTTACGAAAGGAATGCCAACGCTGCCTGGAAAAGTTGCGGGCAAAAAGATTACGGTGTTAAGAGATACCGGCAGCTCCATTGTTATCGTGCGGAAAAATTTGGTACGGGAAAGTGAGTTGACAGGCAGAACGAAGCCGGTTTGCTTAATTGACCGTACGGTTCGGATGCTTCCCGAAGCAGAGATTGAGGTGGAAACCCCGTACTTCAGCGGGAAGGTTACTGCTTTATGCATGACGACCCCCCTGTATGACCTTGTCATCGGAAACATCGACGGGGCGCGAGGGCCAAGTGATCCAGAATGTTTGGGAGAAGACCCGAAGATAGAGCCCTCGCCAACACAGCGGCCGCGAGATACAGTGGAGGAGCATCCCGTTACGGATCTCACTAGAGCCCAAGGGGAAGCTGCGGCGCAAGAGACAGCGAAGGAGAAGACGATCGTGTCGAATAAATTCACGGGCCGAGCAACCGGACTTACGTCGACACGACCTCAACCGACCGACAGCGTAAAGGAGATGCAGTTGGCCAGCCGGGCAAAATGTAGAGGCATTATCAAGCGGGTAAATAAACAGACAGGACCCGTCGAATATAATGACGCGTTAACGGTGTCGGAAGAGACAACGATGGCTGAGACGACGCCTCAGATATCGTCGTTGGAAAGGGCTCGCCGAAAAAGAACGTGGAAGCACAAGAAGAGATCGAGCGAACACCGCAAAAAGGGGCGCAAGCGCTGTTCGAAGTACTCAGGATAAGTGCTGAGGTCGAATCAGAATGTGTTTGGCAGTGTTGAGTGCCATATGTTGTGTTAACGTTGTGTTATCCTGTGTCACAAGTGTCAAAGTGTTGTGCTGTGATGTGATGTATAGTATTGAACCATTGTTGTAATGAGAGAACTTTGTACATTTGTATTATTGGGAATGTGTGGTGGAGTGTTGTACTCATGTGCTTGTGGTTGTGTTTTCACGTGTCGTGTAATTGAATTACAATGTACAATTGTATTAAGTGATCCATTGTGAATGTGAAGTGTCATGAGCGACTGCTGGTGTTACAGTCTGTGAGAGTGTGTGGTGACTGTTCGCGCTCGTTTGTGTGGTTTGAATATTATGAGATAATATTCTTAAAGTGGGGGGCAGTGTCACAGAACGAGCGCTAAAAAAAAGAGCGCGCCGCCAAATCCCTGCGACAACGGGCGGGAGAAACGCCGCGAGGTAAAAAGAAAAAAAAAGAAAGCAAACATCCAAGGCTCCCGGGCGCGCGCTCTCCCCGCAGAAGCACGGCTTCGCAGACGAACCTCCTCACCCCACATCGGCGGCCCAGCAAGGCCGCGATTTTTCTAGAACGAAGGAGGCGTGGTCATACCGAGTTGACTCACCGGCCGGAGAGGGCATTCCAACCGTCTCGCCCTCTTCCCAGCCTTCGCTGCGCATCGCGCCGACGAAATGAGGAGAACGTTCTGGAAGGTGGCGCGGAAGGTATTTAATCGAGCGGCCGAGACGAGAAAGCAGGAGGAGACGGAAGTGAGCGCCAGAGCGCGTAGGGATTCCGCCGTGTAGTCGGCGAAGTTTTGGTCCGTGGGGACGAGGCCGGAGATGAAGATTTCCACCTGAGGGGTGTCGACTCGAGCTACAGGCAAAGAGCGTGTGTTTACCGCTATTGAGCGAGGACGCGTGGCAACAGCTTTGTGGGAAGCCGACGTATTCCGGCGAAGAAGTTGAAGTTGGAAGAGTGGCCTATTGCAGACGGGAGTTTTCCTGGAAGAGAAACTCCGGCGAGGTTTCCTGGAAGAGAAACCTCGAGGGCTGCGAAACGACAGCAACGCTAGACTTTGAGTGAGTGATTCTCGGACGAGTATCATTCAGACTTTTGTTCCAAGAACTTTGGACTGAATTAGGTTTTCTATCTCTTTAGTCTTTAAGTGTCTTGGTTGTTCAATGCATGCGACTGCAATTGTAGCTCGTATTGTTGTCCGAGTCCGTTGTTTCAATTGTAGCTGATTGTATTGTGTAGTACGTTGATTGATTGGGTTGATTGGTGACATATTGTATGCAACTATTGTGGAGTGTGCATTTTTGTGTATTGCTTTCGATCTGCCATTATTGAGAATATAATTTGTTTGTTTTATCAACTCTTGGCTCTGACTTGTTCTTTGGGCCACAACCGGCGTCTGCTGGCGCGCCAATAAGGACCACCTCTAAAATTGTCCACGCTTTCGTGGTGCGATTCGGGGGGCCGATACTTCGGCTCTTGGAATTAGCCCGGCGATCGCCTCCCTAATAACGGGACCGGTGTGACAACATTGACACAATGACCTCTGCACAGCGCGACGATACATGGATAACTTCGCTTCTGGGCGTCTTATCTGGGGTACCGACACTTCCCATCACTCCAGCAATGTGACGCCAGGCTTCGCACTTCACCATTCGAGGTGGCCTCTTGTTCCGCCGCAATTACTCACCAGACGGCAGGAAGTGGCTGCCTGTTATTCCCCGAAAGCTGCGCTCTACAATCTGTGCATCATTTCACTTCGACCCGCAATGCGCTCACGCCGGTGTCTTCAAGACCTACGAGCGTTTAAGGAAGCGGTACTACTGGCGTGGGATGTTTACTTTTTTAGACAGTTTATTCGCGGCTGCCACGAGTGTCAGCGACGAAAAACAGCCACCGAATGCAGGAGCAGCTCCACTACAGCCGCTTGCGTGCCCTGACCACCCATACGATCGCGTCGGAATCGACCTTTATGGACCACTGCCATTGACCACAGCAGGTAAACAGTGGGCTATCGTTGCTGTAGATCACCTGACACGGTACGCTCAAACCGCTGCTCTTCCTACGGCGACCGCTCAGGACGTCGCATCTTTCATCCTCCATCATTTTGTGTTGCGTCACGGCCCTCCTTGCGAGCTCCTCAGTGACCGGGGCCGTGCATTTCTATCCGACATAATCCAAGCACTTCTCCGTCAGTGCCATATTGTACACCGGATGAGTACTGCTTACCACCCTCAGATGAATGGCCTGACTAAGCGGTTTATTCGGACCCTGGGTGACATGCTCGCGACGCATGTGGCATCTGACCAAACGATCTGGGACATGGTTCTTCCGTTTGCGACCTACGGGTACAACACCGCTACCCAAGTCACCACCGGCTTTTGTCCATTCTACTGTTCTATACGGACGTCAACCATCGCACACAATTGACACTTTGCTGCCATACGCACCAGATGTATCTGAGTGCACGACCATGTCTGAAGCCGCCCGTCACGCCGAAGAATGCCGCCAACTAGCGAAGCAGTTTACTACGGCTGACCAGCAACGCCAGAAAAAGGCCTGCGATGACGACCACCCTTCCTGCCGCCAAGTTCACCCCTGGAACCCTTGCCTGGCTGTATGTACCACCCTGTGCATCTGGTTTGTCTACCAAGCTACTTTCAAATTACCACGGCCCATACCGCGTGGTAGAGCGCACATCGCCCGTCAATTACGCCATCCAACCGCATACGCCACCTGGTGACCATCGTCGGCGTGGACACGACATTGTTCACATGGACCACTTGAAGCCGTACTTCGACCCGCTCGTTCCCACTTGTTAGATCGCCAGGATGGCTCGATCTTTCTCGACGGGGGCATATATAATGAAGGAATGAATGAACACAAAAGGAAACAGCAAGCATCATCGCAGAGTAAGGCACCACGAGATCGGCGCTCGAGCTCCTCCATCTTCCTCGTCCTGTCGCTATCTCCAATCTCCCACCTGCCCGTTTGGTTCGCCCAATAAACCTCTTTACACGCTGATAGCTTTGGAGAAATGTTCTGAGGGTGGTGAGAGTGGAGGACGACTATCTCCGTGACGCAATTGGCTAGCGCATTTCGGCTGTTAACCAAAAGGTTGGAGGTTCGAGCCCTCCGGAGAGTGGTGTGTCTCTTTTTTTTATTTGCGCTGATTACTTTGGAGGAATGTTCTGACGGTAGTGAGAGTGGAGCACGACATTTTCCGTGGCAGAATTAGCTAGCACGATCGGCTGTTAACTGAAAGTTTTGAGGTTCGAGCCCTCCCGGAGCAGTGTGTCGCTTTTTTTGCGTTGACACCTATGGATAAATGTTCCGACGGTGGTGAGAGTGGAGCACGACTGTCTCCGTGGCGCAATTGGCTAGCGTGTTCGGCTGTTAACCAGAAAGTTTGAGGTTCGAGCCCTCCCGAGAGCGGTGTGTCTCTTTTTTTTCGTCGCGCTGATAGCTTTGGAGAAATGTTCTGACCATGGTGAGAGATAAGGACGACTGTCTCCGTGGCGCAATTGGCTAGCGCGATCGGCTGTTAACCGAAAGGTTGGAGGTTCGAGCCCTCCCGGGAATGGTGTGTCGTTTTTTTATTTGCGCTGATAGCTTTGGAGAAAAGTTCTGACTGTGTTGAGAGTGGGGCAAGACTGTCTCCGTGGCGCTATTGGCTAGCGCGATTGGCTGTTAACCGAAAGGTTAAAGGTTTGAGCACTCCCGAAAGTGGTGTGTCAGTTTTTTTCTTTGCGCTGACAGCTATGAAGAAATGTTCTGATGGTGGTGAGTGTAGAGCACGACTGTCTCCGTGCCGCAATTAGCTAGCGCGATCGGCTGTTAACCGAAATATTGGAGGTTCGAGCCCTCCCATGAGCAGTGTGTCTCTTTTTTCTTTGCGCTGATACCTTTGGATAAATGTTCTGACCGTGGTGAGAGTGGAGTACGACTGTCTCCGTGGCGCAATTGGCTAGCGCGTTCGGCTGTTAACTGAAACGTTGGAGGTTTGAGCTCTGCCGGGAGCGATGTGTCGCTTTTTTTCTTTGCGCTGATAGCTTTTGAGAAATGTTCTGAGGTTGAGAGTGGAGCACGAGCTTCTCCGTGAAGCAATTGGCTAGCGCGTTTGGCTGTTAACGAAAAGTTGGAGGTTCGAACCCTCCTGGAAGTGGTGTGTCACTTTTTTTCTTTGCGCTGATACCTTTGAAGAAATGCTCTAACCGTGGTAGTAGTAGTAGTGGTAGTAGTAGTAATTTTATTTACAGTAAGCCGGATACAGAGCTCAATGCAGGGGCAAAGGGCTAAAGGCGAACAGCCTGACAAAGGCCCTTGTCCCTCCGCAGTCCGTGATAGTGCAAAGCCTAAACAATATATATATTCAATACATTGGTTTCAAGCAACCTGAAATTGTAAACACATTAGTGATAGTGGAGCTCGACTGTCTCCGTGGCGCTATTGGCTAGCGCAATTAGCTTTTAACCGAAAGGTTGGATGTTCGAGCCCTCCCGGGAGCGGTGTGTCACGTTTTTTTCTTCGCGCTGATAGCTTTGGAGAAATGTTCTGACCGTGTTGAGAGTGGGGCAAGACTGTCTCCGTGGCGCTATTGGCTGGCGCAATCGCCTGTTAACTGAAAGTTTGGATGTTCGAGCCTTCCCGGGAGAGGTGTGTCGCTTTTTTTGCGCTGACAGCTATGAGGAAATGTTTCGACAGTGGTGAGAGTGGAGCACGACTGTCTCCGTGGCGCATTTGGCTAGCGCGATCGGCTGTTTACTGAAAGATTGGAGGTGGGAGCCCTTTCGGGAGCGGTGTGTCGCTTTTTTCTTTGCGCTAACAGCTATGGATAAATGTTCCCACAGTGGTGAGAGTGGAGCAAGAATGTCTCCGTGCGCAATTGACTACCGCGATCGGCTGTTAACCGAATGTTTGGAGGTTTGAGCCCTCGCGGGCGCGGTGTATTGCTTTTTTTCTTTGCGCTGATAGCTTTGGAGAAATGTTCTCACGGTGGTGAGAGTGGAGCACGACTATCTCCGTGGCGCAATTGGCTAGCGTGTTCGGCTGTTAACCAGAAGGCTGGAGGTTCGACCCTCCCGAG